>NDGN011558599.1:0-34532 GCA_002564285.1 Tympanoctomys barrerae | reverse complement strand
AGAGAGAGAGAGAGAGAGAGAGAGAGAGAGAGAGAGAGGCAGAGAGACAGAGAGACAGAGAGATAGAGAGAAACTAAAACCTCACCCAATCTTACTTCTATCAGTTGAGGGAAAATTCGGGGCAAGAGAGGTGAACTCTGGCTCCAGCAGTAACTTGTGGCTCTAGTTTGGAGGGTCATGCATCTTGGTTAAATTACTGGGAAGAAGAAAGGAGATGTTGGCGAAAGAGAAGTCTAGTTGGGGTCTTAAAAAATACAGAGACTCATTTAACAGATATCCAGGGAGGTCCTGCTGACCGCAGGCAAGGTGTGGCAGCCCTCCGTGCCCGGCTGGTGCGTGTGTGGTGCTGCTGTGACATTTCGGGGTTGCTTCCCTGTGGTCCCCAGGGTCCAGCTGCTGCCCGTCTGCCGCGGATTGCTGGCCCACACATTAACGAGGCCCCGTGGTCTCCCTGGAGCTGCTGGCTCAGGTCCTCACCGAGCTGGCTTGCGATGGTGGCAGCCGGTCCCGTTTTGCGTCTGACTTAGACCCAGCTTGTTGGCATGAGTTGGGATTTGGAGTTTTGCCATTCAGGCAGCACCAGCTAATGGCCCAGCAGGGAAGAGTTAGCTTGCGGATTATATTTAAGTTGGTCCTTATTCCCAAAGGTAACTTTGTTTAATGAAAACCTTAAGCCTTTATGCCAGTGCTTATGTGTATCCTGGCTCCAGGGTGCAAAAATAAGACTTATAAAATTCAGACATTATTTGTGGAAATGCACAAACATTTTCATTAATGGGGGTGTGATAAAAAGCCCCGGCATTTTCCGTCTGTGCCTAAATGCTCTCTCTGCACTTGGGCCTTTTCATTCCCATAATCACTTGGAGCTCATTTAAACGCTGGCCTTTCAGGAGTGAATTTTCAGGGGAGGAAGCGCTGCTGTGCGAACGACTTCACACTGCCTCCAGCCCCTCCAGCCGCTGGCTGCGTCTTAAACTGATAATGGACCCCACACAGCACCGCCTAATAGGTGATGCTCTGGGAGTGTTTTGTTATTGTTTTTATTTTAGAAGAAAGGTTTGAAATTAGCATAGTAAATCTCTGTGGGATCTTTGCAAATAAAAGAATATTCACGTTAAAAACAACTTTCAGGAAAGATGTATGGTAATGAATAAAACATCAGTGAGTGAAAATAAGCGTGTTTAATTATTCAAGTAGAAGTAGTAATTTAAACTAATTATTGCTTGCGGATTTCATAATTCAGTTTTTGTCTTGAAATAATATCTCCTCCAGGCCTCCGGGGTGCGTCGCCGGCTGCTCGCCAGCTCCTGGGGTGCCCAGGGCCCCTCCTCTCCCGAGGGTGCAGAGAGCCAACCGGCCTGGGTTCTGCTCCCTGCACCTGCCTGCAGCCCCGGGCCGTCCCACCCTCTTTCCCGCCTAATCCCGCTGTTGGTGGCTGCTGTCCTCCCTCCGCGACTCAGGCGGCCCAGGAGTCCTGCCCGCTGTGGCCCGCCTCGTCCCCAGTGTCTACCGCTTCCATGCACAGGTGACCCGGAGGACCCTGCCTGTCCCCCCGCAGGTCCTTGACCTCGGGCTGCCGCAGTTGAGTCTCCTCTGCGACGCATTCCCGCCCCGCCCCCGGAGCCCATCCTCCACAGTTTTGTGCCAGCATATCCCATGGTCTCAAGAGAAACTGTTTGAACTGGGGGCCTTGGTCTTTTTCCTGTTTCTGGTGCTAGAGGAAGAGGTGGCCTGGAGGAATCGGGGAGCACTGTCGGGCCTGGGCAGCAGGGGGCGCCCGTCGCCAGGGCTGCACCCCTTGGAGCCGAGCTGCATCCCGCCGTCCTGCTGGGCCTCCCAGTTCTGCTGCTTTTCTCCTGCGACTCTCATTACCTGCTCCCCAAGTTCTAGGGCGTGGGTGTCACTCATGGTGAGGCCGCAGGGAGGGAGCAGCTTCTCCCCGACGGCCCTCCCGGGGTTGGGCTGGCGTTGGTAGGCGCTGATGAGGAGTAGAGTGCTGAAAGTACTTTGGCTCAATCGTGTGAGGCTTTTAAAACCCAGTTATTACCGCTGCTCCCGTGAATCCCGTAATGGCATGGGAGGGTTTCTGAACCTCGCTTTATTGCACAAAGGCCGCCCAGAACAGATCTTGACAATTCAGGTGAATTATCATTCTGCCCCTCAGAAGGTGGAGGGAAAGCTTTCTATTTGTAACTTTTTCTTCCCAAGTGCCCCCCTGTCAAAAGGTAGTGACATGTGACAGCCATTATTACCTTGGTATAATCTCGTCCCAATCCATCTCGCTCCCAGAAGCTTTCCTTCCATCCATCATGTTGGAAGGACAACGTTTATTTAAGACACTTCACCTCTTCCCTTTGTTATTACTTTCTCCTAAAAAAGCAACCTCCTGACTCTACAGGCATGATCTGGGGAAGTGACTCATTTCTTTCTGTGGTTATTGCCATGGATGGGGTGACACAGGTGGGACGGGGCTGACACAGTGGAGCTGGTCACCGGTGGCCAGTGGTCTACACCTGCTTCTGCTGAGGCCCCAGTGGGTCAGGCTGCCTCTGGGCATTGGACCCTCATCTGCCAAACACAGAGGTTCACCTGTGATCTCGGAGGCCCTCAGAGCTGGTGGTTTGTGGCTCCAGACTAGCTGCAGCTAGTAGGTAGGGAGAGGCTCGCAGGTGGCCAGTACCCTTCCCGTGGAGTAGCTACAGTGGGCCTTCACGATTCTCAATTGATTTTCTCTCCGTGTGACTGCCCGAGGAAGTCATTAAGCCAGCAGAGGAAAAGTTCTGAACAGCTCGCAATCCCTGAGGAATGGAGCCACGGGGCTGACAGACAGTGCTGGGTCAAGTCCAGTGGAAACATGGCCCTGGGGACCTCAGCACTTGCGCAGGCGGAGGTGGCCAGGGTGTGGTGGGCCTTGCAGGGTGCTGGAGATGCACCCGCGCAAATCCACGCGGAAGCTTGTGTCCTTCCTCAGGGTTTATTTTTACTTCATGTCTCATTCCATTCTTCAAGCATCAGCTCTACCATGGATGTTGTGACTAATTCTTAAACTAAAGTTTTGTGTGAATCTGAGTGCTCAGTCTGTGATAAACCCCAGTCTTTTCTTTCTTAATGAAGTCACTGTTAAAAAACAAAACAAAACACCACGAGGGCAACACCTCTGCTGTTGGCCAGGAGACCTGAAAGGAGGGCGCTTGTGGGTCAGAATCTGCGAGATTCACAGCTGAGCTTCTGGCACTGTGACCTGCCTTGCTTCTGTATCAGACATGCTGAACAAATGGTTGTCAGCAGGCATTAAAATTTCTGTAGTACAACATTCAAAAGAGACAAAAGGCCGTAGGAAGAAGGATCACTCCCTTGCCCTGGTTCTGGGGAGGCCACCTGCCATATCTGCCTCCTCCCTGTGTTGGGGGGCACCTTGTCCTGCTGGAGGAGGCTGAGCTGGCCCGGGCCACCCCTCATTGGAGAGCCAGCTGACTTCCTGCCCAAACACGGGTGGCCAGGGCAGGGCCGGGGACAGGAGCCTTCCGAGTCGTGGGATCTCTGGGGCTCCGGGGGAGGAGATGGCCGACGTGTCTGGGCTGTGGCTCATTCTGGCCTCCGCCTTTCCTTTCCCAGCCCTTCCTTTCCTGGTGGGTACTGCCTGGCCAATAGGGTGGCCGCGTGTGGTCAACAAGGTGGCAGCCCTGAGTGATGCCCGGCACCAGGGTCGAGCACAGCCACTGCTACCTCCTTTCTGGGACTAAAAACTGAAGATGGAAAATGAATAAGCAGCATTTTGGAGTGAGCGGGCAAAATCAGTGCGGAGGTGCGATTCCACTGATGTGTTGCAGATTACCTCTACTTTCTAGGAGCCCATTTTTTGCCAAAGTGGAGCTGGCTGGGCTGAGGTGGCATTAGGACAGCAAGCCCCTCTTCTGATTGAAGCCCACACAAAGGGCTTGGCCCTCAGACTTCCATCGGGATGATTGCAGTGATCAATATTCCAGCTTGCTAGGTTGGCAGCTGCCAGGGAGTGTGAGTGCAGGCCGGACCCAGCTTAGCTCTGCCAGCAGAGCACTAAGGCAATTCCCCTTGCAGCGTCTGGGCTGCCGACAAAGGCCTGGAGCGGAGTGAGGCCGTACGGTGCAGCTGCATGGATCTGGGAGGCTGAGAACTGCCACCTGAGGAGCATGCGAATGTTGGCACCTATGTGCCTGCTTCGCTGGGGAGTCACGGCATGGGAGGGCAGGCCTGCAAGGGTCGAGCTTACCTCCCACAGCATAATTTCTGTTTTCCCCATGAAAACATGGTGTGGCAGCTCCTCCTGGGGCAGCGGGCTCCCAGGTACCTCGGCTTTCAGAGCTTTGGAGTGCAGGGCTGATGGGAACCTAGGGAAGCTGCTGCCCTGGAAACCCACCTGGGTCTGGCTGGCTGTAACTGGCCTTGCCCTAGCTGTGTACAGGCATTCAGTGACTTGGGTGCTTCGAAGAGATGATGCAGCTGCCTCCTGATACGTGGGCTGGGTGCAGCTCAGGGGCAGGGGCCGGCTGAGTGGGCAGCAGCAGGCAGCGTGGGGTGGGGCCCAGGGCTGTGGTTCATGCAAGATGTGCGCAGTTCAAAGCAGCGGTGCCCCTGGCCCAATGCCGAGCAGGGCCAGGTAGACGTCTGGGAGGGACGGGGCACTCGCCTTTGCCCCTGGGGTGGTGAATCCCAGACAGGCTCTCCCCGTCTTTCCTCCTGTGGTAACTGAGGCTGGGGGTTGCTGTCTCAGAGCAGGCGACCGACCCTGCACTGAGGTCAGAGTTCACTTAAGTCTTTCCAGGGAAGGATCAATGGCCCGGATGAGCCTTCAGCAAACACCTTAATAGCAATGGGCAGCTTCTTTTTTTGGTGAGATCTAGGGTGTCTGGACCTTGCACTTGCCAGGGAGGCCCTTACGCCGCTGAGCCATGTCCCCAGCCAGTAGTGGACAGTGTCTAGGAGATTAGATAAAGATGCGTTCTCGATGCCCAGACATCTTCCCAGCCCAGGTGACGTGTGCACGGAGTCACCAGGCCAGGAACAGCCACGAAGGAGGCCTTCTTCGAGGTTATGGCTGGGCTCTAGGCAGGGCTGGCACCAGGGGGTGGTGGAAGGCTCTGGGCCTTCCACTGCCTTCTTTAGGGGTCCTTGCTGGACCCCCAGCTTTGGAGGAGGGTGGTCCCCAGCAGGAGGCGTGGGCTCTAGCTAGAGTTTCCTACAGGGTACAGAAGACCCTGGAGGTGCATGGACTGGGTACATGTGGAGCCCTTCGGCAGGCCTACGGAGCCCCGAGACAGGCAGGTAGCGATGGGGTGGTCTTACCCTGGCCTTGGCTAGCTGTGCCACCACTGCCCACCCTCCTCATAAGTCTCCAGTTTTGAGGATCTAAGGAGTGAAGGCTACTTAGAAGCCGATCTGTTTATTGAAAACTCCCTCGTTTTGCATACTGATTGTTGAGTTTCAATATTACTCAGCCCCGTGTGGTGGGCGTTAGTGTGCAGGAAAGCAGAGATTCAGAAAGGGCATGTTCTTGCGGAGGGCCCAGGGGGGTCAGGCCGAGTCCCCCCTCCTGGTTCCCTCCGGCCCGCGCCTCCCTGCTGCGCCGCCCCCGCGCATCTCCAAAGCCGAGGTGTGTGTCGAGGTTATGAATATTTACGCAGGCAGCACAGAGCTGAGTGACGCAGCTGAGAGCCACGCAGCGCCAGTGACTCATCAGACCTTTTCCAAGCACTTGTGATATTTTGCTCCTCCAAAGGGACAAAAGTAATTACCAGCTAACGATAGCAGATGACGCCAGAAGACTACGCAAACCTGCCGGCTTGTCTTTTCTATGCCTGAGGTGTTTTTTTTAAATCTATGTGAACGATTTTTTCTTTCAATAATGTTTGTTTTCTTCTGATTATTAAAACAGTATATGCTCACCGCAGAAAAATAACTACGTGCATTAAATAGGAGATAAAATGCATGAATCGTTTTTCTATTGCAATCTTATTAAAAGTATGTTTTGCAATTAAAATGAATAAAAAATTTTAAAAAGTATGTTTCCAAAGGAAACTTTTAGCCCTGAACTCAATGTATTCCAGGGACTTACCGAGACAAACAGATTGCAGCCTTTGCTTTGGGGTCTCGGGGTCCATGGAGGTCTTCGGGGGAGTTGGGAGCCCGAAGCCACCTCGAGGGTCCCCAGAAGGCCTGTCCTACTGTCTGTCTCACACCCTGGCTTCCTCACGGCTGCTTTCAGGCAGCAGCTCTGTGGCCCTGGAGACCTGGGGCTGCGCTGGAGCCCCAGGCCACCTTGGAGCTGTGCTGGCCTGTGGTGTTGGGACGTCTTGGTGCGGGTCTCTGGCTTTCAGTCTCTGCATTGGCTTTTATTTATTTATTGTTTAAATGTATTTGGTGCAGGGTCTCACCACATGGCTCTGACTCATAGTGATGCTCCTGTTTTCAGCTTCCCCAGTGCTGGGATTACAGGCGTGTGCCACCACGCCCAGACTCAGTGTCCTGCTCAGTGTACCCTGAGGGTGGGACTGACACGCCCCCTGCACTTGCCTAAGCAGGTGCTTAGTCTGCTGAGCTATCTTGCCAGCCCGTGTTGGCTTTTAGAATACAAAGCAGTCAGAAATATTGAAAGTTCAGCTTGAATGTGGTTATCCCAAGCTTTGTCACCGTGTGGAGGCCCCCCCAAGCCCAGCAAGGGTCTCTTTAAAGGGCCTGCATCTGAGAGCAGGGGAGACCTCAGAGCAGCTGACACTTGAAAAGATGAAAAGTAAAAGCCTCATCATTGTTGTTAGGTGCACAAAAGAGGAGAAGTTGCCCTGGGTGATCCCTGGCTGTATGAATAATGAGAAGAAATTAAGTAAAGGCTGTTTTTCCTGACGCTGATGCATTAGAACACAGAGTAACTTTCTGCAGGAAATTGGAACAGGAATCCCTTGAAATGGAGTTTGCGGCTGTGAATGGCAAACCTGCGCCGGCCCTGCGTCCTAATGCAGGTTAAGTAAGCAGTTTGCGGCTAAGAGTTAAGTGCGGTGGGGAGACAGGTTAATGCTGAAGCCGACATGGTGCACGTTAATAAATTGCCTCTCCTGTGTATCGACTGGGAAGACGCAGAAGAGTAATTTGCTTCCTGCGGAGCTACTCCGGAATCCGCATACTTATTTTATTAGATTTTTGGTCCAATACATTTGTTCCCTCTCATTGGTTTTGTTGATAATAATTACCCTCCCCCTTTCATCTCTCCGTGGATCTCGCTTGATATTAATTGTTCGCAGTAGCTGCAGAGAGCTTACCATTTGAGAAAACAAGTGTTTAAAAGTAAGAACACCCTGGGCCAGAGCCCTCCTGGGTTTGCAGAGGGAGAGAGTCCAAGTCGTGTGTTAGAGTGGCCTTGGAGCCAGCAGGCTCTGCGGGTGCCTGGCGGGGTGGGGAGGAGGGAGGGCATCGTTGGTCACTGTGGCCACCAGTGAGGCGCTGCTGCTGGCCAGAGGACCTAGCACGTGACCTTGTCAGTTTGTTCATTAATGAGGTGGTCCTCATTTGCTAAACTGCATTTACTGGGAGGTAGGGAAGACTGGCCAGGCAGGTCAGGGACGTGATCCCCTGCGTGCCCAGACGGGAAGGGCACAGGAGACCAGGCAGGCTCTCCAAGGGGCAGGCCTTCGGGTGGAGGGGAAGCAGGTGCCCTGCCTCGGTGGCCGTGGCGGGGCAAGGTGGAAGGCCAGGCCATGTTTGGCTCTTGTGCAGAGGTGCTTCCTCAATGTTTGGGCCTCTTTGTTTTTCTGGTACCGGCGATCTAACCCAGGGCTATGCATGCTGGGCAGGTGCTCTGTCACCGAGCACCACCTCTTGTTCTCTGAGGTGTAGGCAGATCTTTCTGCGGACCTGGTTCCTGTGTTTATCTGTCCTGCCGATTGTGTCTCGGGAGCTGCACAGTGCTAAATGCAGCCTCGTGGTGTTGCCTGTGAGGCTGCTGCCCAGCTGCCTTGTCCCCTGGTGCTGGATGAAGAACCCTTTGGTGCCTCCATTTCTCCCTCTGTAGACTAGAGAAGGTAGGGAAAGGTCCCAAGGGTTCCCGGATCCCAGCGCCTTTGGGTCACAGTCGTTGTCTTCGCAGCAGCCTGTAGGCCGAGCAAGGGTACTCTTGGGCACACAAGCTGAGAGCCCAGCGACAGCGAGGAAGAGCTCTTACACTCAGAGCCCCACTCAGCTGCCCAGAGCCCTGGTCAAGGGTGACCAGCTGAGCAGTACTCCCGTCCTGACCTCTGCATACCCCTTTGGTTCCCTGGCACAGGTACCAGAATGGACGCTGCCCCTTCTAGTTCCTGTTCTGCCCTGATTTCCCGATACTTTTCATCACAGCAGCTGCAAAGTTGTGATGTTGACCAAAGAAACATAGAGGGCGCCTCCACCAGAGGTCTGTGCGTGCCTTTGTTTTTCCCAGACAGAGTTAAAAACCCTTCCTTGGTGGCCATGCGCTTTAGCTTTGTGGGTGAATGGTCCTTAGGAAGCGCTCAGGCCCAGGGCTCTGGGTTTGGGGTGCGCTGCTGCTGCTGCTCGCAGGATGCCTGGAAGATGTGAGCACAGTTGCTTGAGATGCACAAGAAAGATACAGGATTCCTGGGTTTGTTCTGCTGAGCTCTCCTGGGGGGGTGGGTGCTGGGCGGTGAAGCCAGGGCCTCAGTTAGGCCGGCAGGAGCCGGACCACGAACTACATCCTCAGCTGATGGGTGACTGGAAACATGTTTGTGTGTGTAGCTTACTGAGTTAAAATAAATGCAGACATTCAATTATTTTCTCAACATCTCTATAAGTGTAAATATTCACGTGTACCGCCCTGACCTTTCTGTATTATTTTTAATCTTTTCCTTGAGAAAATGGGATCTCTGTGGCTTGCCTTTCCCGTGGGATGTTAGCCGAGGGGAGGGTGGGTTGACAGGAGGCTGGTGTGGACACCGCTCCCCAGAACCTTGGGGTTGATCAGAAGGAGGTGGAATGCCACTGAAGACACCACGTGAGCTTAAGAGAGGCCTCCAGAGCCTGCAGCGGGCGCGGTCGCGTAGAGCGGCACACTCGCGTGACCATCGGCCCTGTAGGGGGCGACACAATTCTGCCACCCTCAGATGGTCCTGGTGCCATTGATCACTGCCTTCCGCCTCCCCGCCGGTCCCAGGCAGCACAGCTCCACTTTCTGTCACTGGGCTCGTTTGTCCCATTTTAGGGTTTCCTATAAACCGCATTGCGCCACATACAGCCTGTGCTCTGTGGCTTCTTTCATGGTGCAGGCCGTCCTTGCAATCCGTCCGTGTTATGCAGCACTACGTCCCTTTTTCCTGCTGAGTGGTTGTCCTGCAGGGAAAGACGAGTGTTTGTGTGTTCATTCTTGTGTTCATGGATACTTGCTTCTAAGTTTGGAGCCATCAGAGATTGTACTGTTGGGAAGATTTGTGTTTACATGTTTTCATTTCTCTTAGGTAAATATCTAGGGGTGCAGCTGCAGAGCTGTAGGGTAGTTGTATATTCAGCTTTATCAGAACTACCATTTCTGTTTTTTTGAGACAAGGTCTCTCGTAGTTCAGGATGCCCTTGAGCTCTCTGCAGCTCCGGTTGCCTTGAATTCACAGTAATTCTCCTGCTTCCACTTTCTGAGTGCTGAGGTTATACTGAATTTCCCTGGAAATAAAACTAGATCTTACATTAACTTTTACTCCAAAAGAAACCATGGGACTTACTTTTAGGGGATGTTTTATTTTTGTCATGTACAACGATGTACTTTTCTTTTTTGTATTTAGTACAGGGTCTACAGGGTCTCACTACACAGATCAGACTCCTAAGAGGTGGGATTACAGGCATGTGCCACCACACCCAGTCTCAGTTGCCATCTTGCTTGTCCTGGGGGGCAGGGCTGGTATGGCAGGCCCGGGTAGTGAACCCTTGGCCCCTGCCTCTGTCCAAGCAGGTGCTCTAATCCGCTGAGCTGGCTGGCTGGCTCAAAAACTTGAGAAGGATTTTTTTTTTTTTTGGCTGGCTCACACTGCCTTAAGGGTGGTCTTGCGGGGCATGTGGGGCTGGGGGTGAGTCGTGTTTGCCTGCGCCTGACTGCGTTTGCTCAAGCAGGTCCAGCTGACCTGACCTGCAGACCCCTTTAACAATGTACATTTATTCATGTACAGAAATTACATTTATTCAAGTACAGTCATGTCATTTTCTTCTGGAATATCACTGTAACTCTCCCAACCCTGAATTCCAGCCAGAATTTCTTGTGACTCCTCCTTTGGAGCCGTTGGCCCCCATCTCTCCTGTCCAGCCACAGAGCGCTGGTCCTCCAGGGGTGACGTAGCCGTCTGTGCTTCTGTCCCATGGACTCTCTACCCACCTCATGGCCTCCTGTGGGGCGGGCTTCACGAGGTTTCCATTAAGGATCTTTGTGAGTTCAAGGTCAGTCAGGACTTCATAATGGGACCCTGTCTCAAAAAAAAAAAAAAAAAAAAAGACTTGTAGCACAGGGTGGCAACAAACACGATGAAGCTGGGAATGAGGGGCCGTACAAAGGCGGTGAAGCATGGGAGATGCGGCGACCGGGAGACCGTTCATTCCCCGAAGGGCGGCTGCCGCAGTGTGCAACATGTTGGACGGGAAACGTCACCGAGGCAGACCGTGTCTGGTTGTTGTCAAGTGTGTGTTATTTGTGTGTGTGTCTGCTCTGATTGGTCAGTTGCAAGCAAGCCTCGAGTTCATCTGTTTTTGTAGCTCTGAAGGCACCCACTTGGGTATTTACACACTTAGTTTGAATGTACAGCATCACTTAAGTGTTCATGTCAACAGTACTTACACTTACGTAGTACTGTTACTCATTCAGGGTGTCTGCTGCGCTGCGGTGGGGGTCGACCTGCTCCTGTCTGGCTCATGCTCTTAACCGAAGCTCTACTTTTGGGGTCGGGCTTGTACTTGAAGCACCCTGAGAAGTCACGCCGGGGCTTATTTTCCAGTTAGGTCTTATTTCCGGGAAACACGGGAGGTATGTGCCCCTATACCCAGCCAGACATGCTCTGTTTTGAGTAGGAAGTGACACTTCTTACATCCACTGCTGTATGACACCTGGCATTCCTGGGTGACAGCTGGGCCATGGAGACACAGGGGACGCCTGCAGGCATCCAGTTGAGGACGGCAGAGGGGTGGCTTGGGAACAGGACGCCTGGCACTTGGTGGCGAGTGACACTGATGACACTGGCAGTCAAGGCAGTCCGAGGTTTTGGGGTAAGTCGCCAGGAGTAGCGGGACACCCACCATAGCTCGGAGAGGGCTTACTCCCCAAGGTTCCTGGGCCGGAGTGCTGAGGTGGCAAGCCCTCGCGGGCAGTGGAAGGCAGTTGGGTCACCGAGCACAGTCCTGGTCTGTCATGAGGGAGCATGTCCTGGTGAGAAAAGGTCTTCATGGAGGAGGGGCCAGACCCGCCCTGTTCCGCCTGCCCTGCCGTCTGTCCGCCTGTACACTTCACCATGGTGCTGTGTAGACTCTCGGCAGAGCCCAGCAGACACTGGCACCGTGTGTAGGTCACGAAACGGGGAGCTAAGTGAGCCTCTTCTCTGCACATTGCCCAGCTTCAGGGTATAGCAACACCACACTGGCTGAAACCGTGCTGCCTATGGATGTGGGCAGAGCAGCCGGCTTCAGGCGTGCCTCCTAATCTCTGAGCTGCGCATCTGTTCTGGCCAGAAAGCCTGGCAAGTTAACGCCAGTTTCATTTCTAATACACAAGAAGAGAGGGCGCAGTGGCTCTGGGGGGCAGAGGGCCGTGTCTGCGTAGCCGAGCTGGGTTTGTGCACAAGGCCTGCCCCGACACGACGCGCCTGCTCTCCCATTTCTGCACAGCCTTCTGATAGAAGGTGAGGACAGCTTACTTGCTGCGGTGTCCTCTGAGGGGTGTTAACATAGCGAGCAGCTTGGGAAGTGGAGAAGTCTCTCCGTAATGTGGGTTTATTTACATTCCTGGACAGGGCTTGAGCTGCCTCTTGGAGAAGATCGGGGTTCACCCTGTTGTGCCCCCCACTGTGGGCCCAGGGAACACGCCTGGCTTCCACTACACTACTAGTAGATGGAGAGTGTGTCGCTCCAGCAGCCTAGCTTGCCCCTGGCTACTAGCTGTCACCTCCTCCTCCCTGCCCCTTGCTGTCTTCTTTCCTTTTGTCCCCCGCAGGCCCAGGCTGGGGACTGCAGAGGTGCAGGCGGGGACAGATCTGCTCACGGTCTCCCTCAGACCCGCCTGTCCCGGACCCTTTGCCATTTGTTCCCTGTGCAGGAAGTGTGTTTTTCAGTTGTTGCCGTGTTGCCGGAGGAGGTGACTGCTGGGCTGTGACTCCTGTTGTCCATTACTCTCAGCTCACCGTCACCCTTGGCCTCTGTCATCTGCCCTAAGATGACAAACAGTGGGTACAAGCCTGCACCACCTGGCCACGCCCTCCCGCCAGTCCCCTGCTGTGTGCCTCCAGTTCTTTCCAGCTTGGTGCAGACGTGTGGAACTTGCTCTGTCTCTGCCTGCAGTGCCTGCTCTTCTCAGCAAGGTCCTCTTTGTCCCCTCGGGCTCAGCTTCAGGGTCCCCTTCCTGTGCAGAGCTCACAGCAGAACTCTGTGAGCCATCTTAGACTCCAGGGAGGGAAAGCTGCCGTGCATTTCCTTCTCCCGCCGAGGGGGGCGCTGGAGACCGCGATTTTTCTTGTCGTTGTGGCCTTGCTGGGAGCAGAGGCCCGCAGAAGCCTTCACCAGCCCGCGGCGGGGCGTCTGGGAGGGAGGCGGCCAGGGTGGAGCGCATTTGCTTCCCAGCCTCTCCACCACTGCAGTGCCTCCCAGCCGCACCCCTGCTGCCACCTGCGGTCACCTCTGCAGGACGGCTTGTTGGGTGGCCTGGTCTGGATCCTGGGTTTGGACTGCGTGTGCATGCCAAAGCCGGCCTCGATGTCGTGTGCCTCTTATCACACCACTGTGGCTTTGTGCTGCTCTCTTGCAGGGACATCCCGGCTCTGGCCTTCCTTTTTCTTTCTTTTTTTTTTTTTTTGGCGGTACCAGGGATTGAACTCAGGGCCTTACGTGCTTATACCGAGCCATCTCCCCGGCCCCTTCTTTTTTCTTTTTAAAGTTTATTTGTTTTGGTCTTTTTGATCAGGGTCTTGCTGTGCAATAGCTCATGCTGGCCCTGAGCTCACCTTGTAGCCTGGGCTAGTCTCCCGCTCTCAGTGATCCTCCTGCTTCAGCCTCCCGAGCTCTGGGATAACTGTTTCTCCGTTAGCGCATGCTGGCCATACTGAATAACCACATTCACCATAGGGAGCTTTGCCTGTGCATAACAGATCTTGACTCTTATTTTCCCCATTGTCCACCACTTCCTTTAGCCCTGCTCCCCTTGCCCACTTACAAAAGCTTCCTTTCCACTTTCTGCACCCCGCGTCCCTATCCCACCGGAATGCGTTCTTCCTGCTCCCCAATATCCACCCTCCATTGTGCTCCTTACACTTTGTCACACAAGAGAAATGATGCACTATTCAAACATATATGTCTGATTTATTTCGCTTACAATTATGCTTTTGAGATAAATCTATTAGGCTCTAGTCAACAACTTCTGCGGATAACCCACTGCTATTGTGGACTGCTGGACTGTGTTGGATTGTTTTGCTGAGTTCAAGCACCTATAATATTTAGATGCCAATGGAGTACCCATCTCTGACAGGACTAAACAAAAAGAAGGGGATACAAAGGAAGGACCATTTCGTATTTGTATATACAGAATAGTTAGGCTAGATATACAGCTATTTTCGCTTAATTCAATGAGAAGAAAGATTTGTAGTAAGAGTGTTTGGACAGGATATCACATCTGCTTCTTGTACTATGGATAACCACTAACAAGATAACAATGTACAATGTATTAATTATTGAAAATGTCCTATTAATCAGCTTTGAAACTGTCTCATTGATATTTGTTTCTCAATAAAATAAAATAAAAAGAGATTAATAAAAAAGTTCATTTATCTGGTAGTGTTGCAAGTTTATCTTCTTAATGGCAGAAGAGTACTCTGTTGTATATAAATATCCAATTTCTTTCCTTTTTGTTTTTGGGTTCTGGAAATCAAACTCAGGACCTTGTACTTGCCGGGCAGGTGCTATTGCGCTGAACTGTATCCCCAGAAAATTCCCATTTTCTTTATCTATTCATCTGTTGATGGGCCCATGGGCTGTTTCCAAGACTTAGCTATTAAATTGTGCTGCTGGGGACCAGTGAGATAGCTCAGCAGATTAAGAGCCTGCTTAGGAAAGCCCAGGGACCAGGATTTGATCCTGGGCACCACAGGCCTTGCTGGCCCTGATCCTGGATGTGCTGAATGGGCCAAAGAGACTGGGTATGGTGGCACACACCCGTAATCCCAGTGCTGCGGAGGCTGAAGACGGGAGGATCACTATGAGTCTGAGCTGCATAGTGAGACCCTGCACCAAATACATTAAAAAAAAATTGTGCTGCCGTAATCACAGGTATGCATGGTTCACTGTGATATGATGTTTTAGCTCTTTCAGGAAGATTAAAGGCCATCCAGCTCTGGCTCTCTGGCTTCCTGGAAGCCATGAACAATGGAACATGTGCATGGTGGCCGGTGTGCCCACCTCAGCTGCAGGGGCACTGGGCAGAGGCAGCCCAGGTGCTGGGGTGTGGCCCTGGGTGTCCCCTGTGGCTTGTGGATCAGTCCATTGATAAAGCCATACTATGACGGTGATGTTGGGAGGCACAGAAACCCAGAGGCCAGGCCTAGTGGGGAGCGGGCCTCGGGTATGCCTTTGGGGCCGTGTCATGTCCCAGCCTCTCCTGTCCTGGGTGTGGGGAGCTACCCAGCCCAGCACGTTCTCTGCATTCAGGGGGCTGATCCACTGTGGAGCTAGGGCCTCGTGCTCGAGTCCCCTTTCGCATTGTTCACGGAGGACTAAGCCTTTGTTCATGATGCTGTGGAGCCGCTGCCGTGGGCTGAGACCCCTGGAGCCCTGAGAAGATTAACCCTTTTCTGTTCAGCAGGTGTGGTGGGTGGCACGTGCTTGGGATCCCCGATGCTGAGGAAGCTGAGACAGGAGCGTTACAAGTTTGATTCTAGCGTGGCAAATTAGCAAGACCCTCCCTCACATACGAAAAATAAGAAAGAAAAAGAACAAAAAGGGGAGGGGGCGTGGATGCAGCTGAGTGGCAGAGCGCTTTTCCCAGCATGCACAGGTCTCTGAGGCCAGTTGCCAATGCCGAAAATCAAAAACCCTTGCTTTAAGTTGATTTTTTTTTTCCTAGGCATGTTGTTACAGCAGTAGAAAGCTGACTGAAGCACCCGAAGAGGAGTGCCGAGTCACACTCTGAGGGCCCCGTACCAGGGTGCAGGGCAGGGCAGGGTCCTCACTGCTTGCAGGAGCCCTGACGCCTTTTCATTTGTCCCTGAGATCGCGGCCCTCCCAGTCTGTTTCCTGGCCGTGTAGGGCGCCCCTGCCGTCCCACCGCCTCTTGCCCTGCTCCTGCCGCCTGCCCTTAATGTGCTCGCCTGCAGATGAAGTCTGCGGAATTGTGAGCGCTCTTTTGGAAAACAGAGAGGCTGTGTGGTGGGAAAATGATGGCCTTATTAACTATAAATAGGCAATTCACGGAGGTTTCTAGTACAGTCCAGCATCTCTCCTTGCTGAAATGGGAAAGAGTCTCCCGGTAATGTCTTCAGAGATGTAATAGTCTTCAGCACATTAACAGTCTAATTTCTTCTGGAAGGTTTGGCAGCCTACTGTTTTCATTTAGGGCTGAGATATGGTTTTACAGCCATCTACATTAATATAATAATTATAATTTTGAACAAGTAATTTCAAACACCGACATCAAAAGTTGTTTCTGCAGCTGGAGGATCACAGGTAGGAGGCAGAACTTCGCGTCTGATCTCCTGTAAATGAGGTGCTGCTGCCAGCCCTGGCACTTGGTGCCTCTGGCCCAGGCTTTGGATCAGAGGCTGGGGACAGAAATGCTCAGAACTGTCTCAGCATGAAAGCCTCCAAGAACACACGTCTGTGAGATGGATGGGGCGTTTTCGTTTCGGAAGAGCCCTGCGCATGCGAGGCCAGGCTCTGACATATCTGCTGGCTTCTGAGTGTGGGGACCCGGGGTGGGGTCAGAGTGCATTCGGGAGCTGGCGGCCTGGAGCACCCCAGCGGCAGACTGCATTGGCGCGTGTGCCCCCATAGGCGCAGCATCCGTGCCTACAGCAGCAGCTCCTGCTCTGGATGTGTCCTTGTTCAGCCTTCCCAACGTCCTCTCCCTTCACGTGGGTGTACCCCGTTTACTCCTTTATATTCTTCATGCCTGACTGTTGGGGTGTTGGTGTCAGCAGGCTATTTGGGGTTCCATGGGCAGAGCTGCTGTGGGCAACCTTATGTAGATGCAGTTTTTTCTTAGCCTTGATTGCTAGAGCTAGAATAAATGAGCCAAGGGGAAGAACAGCTTTTTTGTTTTTTGTGGTACTGGGGATTGAACTCAGGACCCTGCGCTTGCCAGGTAAGCGCTTATTCTACTGAGCTATCTCCCTGGCCCAAGAACAGCTTTAAAATTTTTAAAAAATTTTTTGTTAGTGTACTAGTACTTGGAAAATAGGAAAAAGGTAGGATCAGATAGGTAAAGCGGTCTGGCTGGCCCGCAGGCCCTGTGCACCACTGGGCGGCTGGGACTCCGCAGGCAGGGGCTTGTGCACCTCCAGGAGCAGGAGGTCTGGGAGCTGCGGCTGCTCTCTATGGTGCTAAGCTGTTAGGGGCCTGGCTGCCGACCCTCCAGGCCGCACAGCCGGCCTTCGTCTGCGTGAGCCTTCTTTCTCTCAGTCTTGGCCTGCAGCTCTCCTGTTCCCCCGGAGCCTCTCCTGCCTTTGGCTGGATGAGTCGTTTTCCTGCTGCCTGCTTTTGGTCTGCAGAAGGTGTCACCTGCTTCTGGACCCTTATTGTGAGATGTTTGTG
This sequence comes from Tympanoctomys barrerae, assembly GCA_002564285.1. NCBI lineage: Eukaryota > Metazoa > Chordata > Mammalia > Rodentia > Octodontidae > Tympanoctomys > Tympanoctomys barrerae. The sequence goes on along the minus strand of NDGN011558599.1, from coordinate 17,540 downwards.
CTTTGCCTGCCTTTCGCCCACGTGTAAGTGCCTGTGTGGGGCGTCCCGTGTGGGAGAAGCAGAAAGCTTGACTGTGTCCGGCAGAAGAGGACTGCCCTCGGGACCCCGGAGCTGGGCGCTTTCTGAGGGGCTTGTCCTTCGCCCCGTGCTCAGCTCTGCAGCGCCTGGCCTAGAAGACCTGGTTTGTGTCTGCCTGAGTCCCAGGAGGTGGCGAAGGGGGCCGAATCCGTCCGTGCTCAGTGCGCCTCTGGCCACTCTGGCTTATAGAGTTTGTTCAGTGTGCGCTGTGGCCGCGACCATCAGGATTTCAGGATGGGGGCAGGCGTCCCCAGCTGTCACACCGCTTCCTTGTGGAAATCGGCTGGGCTTGAGGAGAAGTGGGTGACTTGCGACCTCCTTTAAGCCTGTGGGAGAGGGGGGCAGATGAGCTAATCCTGCCCTGCGCCTGTAGGCTGCTGAGGTTTGTGGTGGTCAGCATTTGCCAGTTACATTGGGCCCCTCCTCTTGCTTTTTAAAGGCATAAAGTGGAGTGAACACAGCCACAGCTGCGCCCCTTGCAGCTGGCTACTGTGCTGCTGCTGGGGGACATGACTTGTAGGGCTTCCTGCAGTTACCCATCCATAAACAGCATATACAGAGATTGTGCTTTTTTTTCTTTTTTTTTTTTTGAGAGAGGGTGTCTGTGGTGTGCACTGGCCTCCAACTCCCTGTGTTTAGCCTGGGCTGGCCTCAGAGTTGTAGTGACCCTGCTGCCCCAGCCTCCCAAGTGCTGGGATTACAGGCATGCACCACTACATCTAGCTGCTTTTGCATTTTAAAGATTTATATAAATGTCACCACACTCAGTATCCTTTTTTAGTTTATAAAACATCCAGCATTGCAGGTTACAGTGACACATGCCTGTAATCCCAGCACTCGGGAAGCTGAGACAGGAGGATCATTTTGAGTTTGAGACCAGCCTGGGCCATAAAGTAAGCTCAAAGCCAGCCTGAGCTGCATGGCAAGACCCTGTCTTAAAAAGACAGGGACAAAAGATCAGAAAATAATCCAGCATGACATTTCCTGCAGTCTATCCCTCCATCCAGCTGGTTCTTGTTTGCTTTTTGGGGGGGCTCAGGGCGTGGACCCCAAGGCCTTATGCATGTCAGGCAAGTGCTGTCCCCAGCCTCAAGGTTCATTAAGTTCTAATTGCTGTGTAGCACTCCAATTTGTGCATAGACTAGAGAAAGTTACATTATTAATTTTTTCCTGGAATGTTGCAGGTAGCTGTCCAGTCCTGTGTGACAAGCCACCTGTGACTGTGGTGCAGTTTGCATGTGTACAAGTCTATGGCTTGGCGGGGTCTCTGGCTGTCAGTGAGTGACATGGTGCGGAGCCGGTGCCTTGCCCGGCTGGGGCCTGCTGAGGGATGCTGGGTGTCAGCAGGGACCATAGCTGCACTGTTGAGCGGAACGCTGCACACTGGCCCCTCCCCATGGCCTCACCATGTGGCATCTGGGGGACCACTGTGCTGAGGGCGAGAGCCAGGCCGACACTCGTGACTAAGGTTGTATCCTGCACAACAAGGGGAGTTGGGCCTCCTGGACTGGGCAGATCCGATGTAGCATCTATAGGCACCCCTGTGGGAGCTGCCCGCTGTGGGGCGGACCCCGCCGGGCACTGGCTGGGGCCCCACCACTGTTGCCAGGGCTGCTGGGCCGCCTGATTGTCCCTCCTACTCCCCCACCGTACAGGACTTCCTGTTTCGTGGTGCCCTCTCCCCCTCTGCTGATGGGGATCTTGATTTCTGCCCCTCTGGTGGGCCTGAAATGGGATCTTGTTCTAATTTTCCTGCCCACTGGTGAGGCCACCCCTCGGGGCGGCTTTGTGCTCTTCCTGGCTGGGTGGCTCTGAAGGAGACAGAGATGTCAGCATGCTATTTTTTTGGCTTCCGATGTCAGCTTTTTCAAGGGAGAAGTGTTGAGTATCCCACAGAGTTTATTGCAAACTATTATGAAGACCTTGGAGTTACTATTGTGTGAGTCATTTATGAAAAAAATAGGATTCTAGTAACTGCAGGCTGTATTTGTAATGCGATAGATTTTCATTTAATCTCTCACCTCCCTGTAATTTGCCCAATTTAAAAGTGCCTGGAGCCTGCTTTCCCCGTGTCTAGGAGCCCTGCTCTTACTTAGTATGCGCTCTCACGATAATGGGAGCAAGAAGGTGCCAGTATGTGTCTTTTCCGGTTCTTGCGCTCGCTGTGGCCATGTAATGACCCCAGCTCCAGGTTTCCTGTGCGCTGGCTGCTCGACTCTTGCAGGCCATGTGCGAGGCCCCTGCAGAGAGTGACCTCTGGTGCCCCTGCCGAAGCTGTTGGGGTCGGCCGGCACGTGTGGCTCTTCCTGGACCTGTGGGCTGGTTGGGGCTTCCTTCCTCCCCGGGCTGCACGAACACCTCATTAGATGAGCCTGTGGGGTCGTAGGATCACCGGGGAGTCTGTCCCCTTTAGGTCCTGGCACAAAGCCTGGCACGTAGGGGTAGCTATTCAGGAAATGCACTTTGACCCAATCAATTCAGAATGTTCTGTTATTGAGTCAGTTAGTATGACCTTCTGGCTTCTCTCAGAAATACCTTGAGCCCACAATGGTGGCACACAGCTGTAATCCCAGCACTCTTGGAGGCTGAGGCAGGAAGATTAGAAGTCTGAGTCCAGCACAGGCAGCTTAGCAATGCGAGTAACCCTGTCTCAAAAAAGTTATAAAAGCAGTTGGGCATGTAGCTCAGGGTCAGGGCCTTGAGTTCAATCCCCAGGACCACCAAAAAAAGAAAAAGAAACTCCAGATAATAGCCGATTCTGACCAAGAGTTCTTTGATGTAAGCTTTCTTTCCTCAAAAAGCGAACTTTTGGCTACTTTTTAATTTCATATGGTTCCGTCTAAGCCTCTGAGGGCTGCCGGCAGCTCTCTAGAGAACATTGTCCTCCCTGCTGCCCCCTGAGGGGTGGCACTTGTCATCCGGGGCTATGCTGGGTCGCCTTGCACCTTGGCTTCCAAGTGCCAGTGGGTGGAGCTGAGAGGGGCAGCCATGCTGGGCGTGGGGGCCAGGCCTGGGGCCTCTCGGGTGCTGATGTTTAGAGCTGGGGCTGGGGGCACAGCCCCTCTGGGAATCCCAGATGCAGCAGGTGCCAGACAGGCCAGCAGCCGGCCCTGGGGAAGCTGAGGGCCTGTGTGGCCTGGCATGGGACAGAGCTGGCCAGGTGCGCTCAGGACTGTCTCCTGGGCCTGCCTCCCTGTACCCTCAGGAGTGAGTATGAACAAGGAACCCATTCTGTCGTATGAAGGGGGAGGTGTGGGGGCTGTTGGCTGCTCATCTGTGGGACAGCAGGCTAGCCTGGGTGTGTGCACGTCAGGTGGGGCCCTTCAGTGAGCATGGTGGGTGCTCCTGGTGTTGCAGACCCCGGCCCAAGGGCCAGCAAATCAACAGGCAGTGTGTGCGACAGCCCCACTTCTGAGTGGGCTCTTGGGAGCTTAACGTGCTGTGCTAACGAGGCCCCAGGACTGGCAGGTAGCCGGGTGCACTTGGCTGCTGGCTTCCCCTCTCTGAGCCCAGGGCTCCTTCCAGTGGGGAACAACAGGGCCAGCTCCAGCTGGAGCCTTGGGACAGGCCCTGGACCTGTGTCACCTGCAGTGCTCCACCGAGGGGCACAGCTTCTCGTGCGTCCTGAGGACTGGGACCTGCCCCGTGCCCTGCACGTGACTGGACAGGCCGAGTTGGGAACCTGCCTGGTCCGGTGTCTTGCTTTCCTCTCAGTGGGACCAAGGGGACACTGCAGCGACACTGCAGCCGCAGTAGCTGTAGCCTCTTAGTGAGAACCAGGTTGGCCAGGGACCCAGGGGAGTTGGCTTGTCCTGTGGCAGCCCTCGAGCTGCAGCTGTGGGGTGAACATGCATAGCGGAAATGGGGAGACCAAGATGTGCCCCCATCTGTTAGTCTGCAAAGCCTCTGCCTCCCACTTTTCCTCATTGATTACTAAGAATGTTTGACAGTGACAGATAGATGCTCAGGCCTACCCGTGCGTCACAGCGTGTGTCTTTGGCGGCCTGGCTCTCCCACGCACAGACCCATCAGGTGGCGCTGGGGAGGGCGAGGCCACGCTGACGCAGGCTCGGCAGGCTGTTTTTGAAGGCCCTGTCATGATTTTGTGCTGAAGGAGTTCTTGAAACTGACAGGCTTCGTTTCAAGGGGCTTTGTTAGTCTAACGTGCTCCCAGGCGGAAGTTTGTGGACTTCTCGTCGCAGCTTTGTGTGTGATGAGTAAAGACAATTAAAATAATTATGCCTTCATGTCAGGCATGGATGTGCAAAGTGAGGACCTCCCCTGGGGGGAAGCTGACCTGGGAGGACCTGCGGGACGCTCGGGTGGGCCAGGGCTGGACCCCGGCCTACCCCGGGCTCCTGCGAGACGTCCCCTGCGCAGATCCGGTGTGCGTGAGCTCACAGCAAGCGGCAAGGTCATTCCCAGCACAGCGTCCCTGTGCGTGCCCTCTTGTGGCTCCCCATGGGGCAGCTTAAAAAATTAATAGCTATGTCCTTTACTTCCCCTCCTATCAGTCAGAGCTTGGGATAAGTTTCTTTCTGGCCCACTAACTCTTGTGGTGAAAAGTACAAATTAAGCTTTCGGGGAGAATCCATCACAAAGCTATCGAGAAGTCGGGGCAGGGAGTGGAATGGCTGCAGTTGGCGGTGTCTGGGCTGCTGTGTTTCTGCAATTACAGTTTCCTTTGCTTTTCTTCTTTTGTGCTTTGGGAAATAAACCTGAGAATAGGCTTCTCACATGGAAGAGTTATTGGCTATTTTGCCCGGATGGGATTGGGGCATCTATGCGACAATGAGTTACAAATACGTGCTCTGAGTTTTCTGAAGGAAACATGAGGCTCAGGCAGTGCTGCTGTGTCGGGGGGGTGGGGGGGGACACACAGAGCTGCTGGGAGCCACGACGTCCACAGGCCCCTGTGTGGGCCTGGACTGTGCCTGCCAGGTGTCCTCCACATGCTCTGTGTCGCTCCCCTGAGCCCCATGGTTGGCCCAGATGGTGGTCTCTTGAGCCCTCCAAGTGCCGAGAGAGTCCCTCCATCCACAGGCGAAGAAGAGCCTTTGTTTTCATTGGCTGAGAACCTGCTAGGACCGGGCACTATTACAAGCATGGGGCACCCAGGAACACCATGCCTGCCCGTCCCAGCAATATGCTTGGCATGGGTCTAGGGGACCCTGCTGGCAATTGCATGACCCCAGGGGACATGCCAGGAGGTGCCTTGTAGTCATCTGTGAGGGAAACACTGTCCTGTGGTCACGCTCCCTGTGACCAGTGAGGACTTCCCAGGAGCAGTCAGCAGTGGCTAGGATTGGGGTGGCATGTGGGGTTCCTGTTGTCACTTCCCTTTTCTTATCCTTTTTTTTTTTTTGTCTTTTTGAGACGGAGTCTGGCTGTGCAGTCTGGTAGTCCAGGCTATTCTGGATCTCACAGTGATCCTCCTGCCCCCGCCTCCCGTGTGCTGCGGTTACAGGTGTGCATCGCCGTGCCAGCCCACGTCTTCACTCCCTTGAGGAGGTGCCATCAGGCAATACCCTTCATTGCTGAGGGAAACCTGCCCTGTTCCTAGGGGGCCTGGCTCAGGGGGTCTGGGGAGAAATAACTTCTTCAAAAGTTCCAGCAGGGGCTTCTGGCCAGTGGGCATCCAGACCACCCCCCTGCTGCACCGGTGGGAACACTGGGGCTGGGGGGCAGGGCCCTGGCTTCTCCCAGCTCTTCCTCCTCTATGTAGGGTAAGGGCAGACACGGGGGTCTGGGTTCTCTGAGCCTCCCCCCCATGCTCTTTCAGCTGGGCTGGAGGCTTCTTCCTCAGAGCCCCCAGCATGCTTCTGTTCTCCTTTCCCTGAGATTGACTTTGATTAGTGCTTGTTGGCAGGACAGGGTGAGGACCCACGCCTCTGGGTGCTGGAGGCAGAACAGAACCCATCTTCACTCTCTGCTTCCCCTTTCCACATGCAAGATTGGTTTTCCCTTAGGAGGAAACACCTGTCTTGTACTCTAACCATGGTTAGAGCCCTGGGGGCCTTGTCTCCAGGCTGCCTTGCCTCCCAGAGCCTCCCCTGGGTGCCCTGCCAAGAGCCACCCCTGCGAGGAGCCCTTGGGCTTCTGTCAGTGACGCATGCCTTTTTAAAACTGTGATATTTTCTTTCCAAATTCCTGTACTTTTGCTTTTATTCTTTGCATATAACTTTAATTTAGTTGCACATTCATATTTAAAATCTCATAAGAATTAATTTCATGATATTGGTTTGGCTTCCTTGTCACCCCTCACAAAGCAGTATCCCCCAGGCTTCCTACTGCATCTCCGCGTCGGCGTCACCACCATCTCCAGTGGCGCTCTGACTCATCTAATACGGTTTTCTCGAGCGTGTCAGCTCTGCTTCATGTCAGCCACTTCAGATCCTGCACTTAGTGAATCAGCTCACGCTGCTGTCACTTGGAACTTTCCACTGGGCCTCAGGTGGTGCTTTGGGAACCTTCAGGACCACGTGTTGCTCCGGCCTTGGTCTGGGGCTGCCTAAGAGGCCCTGGATGGACCCTGCTCTCTGGAGGGCATGGTGGGTGTGTCCCCTCCATCTGGGCACCTGGGGCACCTGTCCACCCGCTGAGGGCCCCCCTCAGCCTGGCCCCGGCTCCTGCTCCCCCCCGACGCCTCGGAGCGGTGCTGCGGCTGCTGGCTCCTGTTGGGCTGTGTTCCCACGCGGTGCAGCTGCAAGAGGGGCTTGCGGGCCAGCGCGAGGACCCGGAGGGCAGGAAGGACACACGGCTACTTAGTTCAGATGGCTCAGGCCACACGACTGTCTCTCTTCATGAGTCTGGAGTCTGTCCAGAGGCTTAGATGAGCCAGGTCCTCAGCATCGTGTGCCCGCAGCGCCTGAGGGCTCCAGAACGAGGGGCTGAATCCAGGCCTTGCTGTTTATCACGTCCCAGCTGCGTGGGTGGCACAGAAGGCAGCAGCGCTTTAGCACCACCGTGGACGCCGGGAGGCCCAGCGCAAGGCGCCAGCAGGCTGGTGTCTGCCGAGTCCTCCCAGGGGTTGCAGCTGCGTGCAGGGCGGGGAGGTGCTGGTGAGGACACTAGTCCTGGTCACGGGGGCCACCTTCTGTCCTCATTAAACCTCACTTACTTCCTTCGATGCCCCATCTCCAAATGTAGCCACTTGGTGGCTCACACCAGGCCGGACTGGTCTCATTGGCAGATGAGGACGAAGGCGTGCCGAGGGGCCTAGCAGCGGTGTCCTCTGGGGCTCCGGAGAGGGTGCTGGGGCTCAGGATGCCCAGGTAGGGTGGGCTTGCTGCTTGCTTCCCGCCCTGGTGACTTTCACCCATGTCCCTCATGGGGGTCGTGTCACACACCAAGTCTTGAGCAGGCTGGGCCAGCTTCCCCTCCGTCTGGGCTGGGGTCCCGTATGGCCGGCCTCAAGCAGGTTTTTCCTGAGTGCGTCAGCAAAAGGACACATTAACCACACGGACAGGCCTCAGTCAGTGCCACTGTGGTGTAGCTCAGTGGCCTGCCAGTCCCCTTGGTTCGTTAGTAGGTGTCTTCTGATTGTATTAGTGTGGCTAATTGATGCCTGGCTTTAATGTATTGACACGGACTGGCTATGGTACCTGTGTCCTTGGAGTTTCGGTTAATAAAATAACTTTTGATAAGACTGGTGGTTTTAGAGCATTTAGACTTAATTATGTTTTCTAAAGGATTTTTCTGGAATCCTATAACTGCCTGGCAAGGTACTTCAGTTCCCTAGTTAACTGAAAGAAATTGGTTTTTCGTTTGGTTTTGCTTAATACAAATTAAAAGTAATATACATTTGATAAAGGCAGTTAAAGGATTATTTATTAGTCTCCCTCTTTATGTATTGGGAAAAATCCATAGAGCTGAACTAATTTTGAAGTGCAGTGAGGAGAACCCAACAGCTGCAGAGCTGCTTGGCCGGGTCCAGAGGCGCGCTCCGGCGCTTCTCTCCTGCGAGGCTCTGCGGTTCCTTCGCGCCACGGTCCTGCCTCCCGATTTCAGCATCAGCAAGTTGGGAAGCGTGACCGCGGCTGAGATGGAGCGCTAGATGTCGGGTGTTTCGGTCTTGCCACGCTTAGGTTGGGAAGTCTGCCAAAGCCAGCAACGTGCACGGAAAGAAACGAAACGAAATAAAGAGGAAAGAAGGGAAAGCCCCCCGCAGGGCCGCGCACCGGCGGGCGCTGCCAGCCAGTGGTCAGAGCCCACTGGGAAGGGTCGACTCCTCGCGTTGCTTTTAGAAAGCTTGCGGTCGCGGTGCCCGAGTCATGTAGAAGCGTGGCCTCTGCCAAAGACTGCGAAGAAAGCTACAGAATTTACAAGCCTACGCACATCTCTTTTCCTTCCTCTTTTAAGAAATATGGACCTATTTCAGATGTATAGAAAAGTTACAAAAATAGTACAACGAATTCCCAGACATCGTACTCCTAGCCAGGTAATGTAAATGTTAACATTTATTTATTATTTAAAGAAAAAAAAATAACCCAAAGAACAAAATTGCAAAAAAATATGAGGGGGTTAACAATGATTAATACAGTGTATATTGTTATTTTTAAAGTAGTTGTTTAGAGTACAAGATATCAGCATTTAATTGTCCAAACAGTATTAGTACAGCCTTTCTTTTCAATGAAGAGAAGTTAGTGGTAGTATAACTGTCATAACTCATATATATATATATTTTTTTTTTCATTTTTCTTTTCCCTTCCTACTTTTCTCCATTTTCCCCAACCCAGTTTCTGTTTCCTTTTTAAGTTTTTTTTTTTCTTCCCATTTTGCAATATCTTTTGTATTTTGGATCTTACCTTTTCAGCTTCTCACACTAGGGAGACAAAACAGTATTTGTTTACGTGTGTGTTTGGTTTATTTCATTTATGAGTATGGTCTTGAGTTGTGTTAACATCATTTTAGACCCCATATTTTTTATCCCAGGCCACTTAAGACTGATAGTTCTTTACAAATAATTCTGTGTACATCTCCTAAAACAAATTCTCACTGGGCATGTTGGTGCATACTGTAATCCTAGCCCTCCGGAGGCTGAAGCAGGAGGATCCTTGTGAGTTCGAGACCATCCTGGGCTACAAAGTGAGCTCAAGGCCAGCCTCAGCTGCACAGAGAGACCCTGTCTAAAAAAAAAAAAAGAAAAAGAAAAAAGAAAAAAGAAAAGAAAAGAAATAAAAAAACAAGCATCTCTTCCTTAATTGCAGTGCAATTGTAAACCTGGAAACACTGCTCCGTAACCTTGCGAGAGTTTTCGGCAGTCCCAAGAGTGCCCGTATAGCAAAAGAGGATTCACAGCCATATTACATTCATGGACAAATTTCTTTAGTTTGGACAGTTCTTACTGCTTTTGACATCCACGTACTTAAAAGTACCAGCCAGTTATTTTGTGAGCTTGTCCTCAGTTTGGTCTGTATGGTGCTGTTTCCTTGTGATGGGATCCTGTGTGTGCTTTTTAAAATTTTTTAAAGAGAGTGCAAATTAGAATTAAAACAAAAAATTACAAGTGATAGAGAATCTCACTTAAAGTAATATGAATTTTCACAGTATTTGTTGTCTTCCAACTGATTGTGTGTTTTTTGGGAGGGGAGTCACAAGTGACGCTGGGAGTTCTCCACCACCTCGTGGGGGGCATTTGCAGGTTAGTCACTGCTGACAGCGTCAGCTCCGATCGTGCGGCGAGGGTGGCACCTGCTAGGTCTCTCCAGTGTAGTTACAATTTTTTTCTTTTGCAATAAGAAAGTATTGTGTGAGAGGGTCTTTAGAGGTAGCGCCAGCAGCCTGTCATTCCCACGCTTTCCTCCACTGGTGCTGCTGCTTACCTGCTTCAGCCTGTTGATGCCGGTGTGAGGTGGTGACAAAGTTTCCTTTCCCTATTAATCTATTTATTTATCTATCGTATATCCACGTGGACTAGCGTCCTCTTTGTTCAGCAACAAGCCTTGCCTGTGTCTGAAGTGTGGCTGGCAAAAGCCCCACACTGTGTGTCTGCCCGAGATGTCTCCATCGGTTCCCACTCGCTTCCTTCCCTTCTGGCTCAGCAAGACGTCCCAAGTGCATTTGTCTCTTTCCTGTCCCAGTTCTGCAAGGACCTCTGGATCCTTCTGGTGGAGACAGACGGTAGGAAACCAGAGTCTGGGTGTCAGCCGAGCTTATGCTGCTAGGGCATCGTCACCTCTCAGCGGACAGACCCAGGCTGTACTGCACACCTGCTTAGATGCACGCACGTGTGCGTGGACACACGCAGGCATACTTCTGTCCGCCTGTGAATACTTACACGCTCACCTAGGTAATTGTAGTCCCAGGCCTGCAGCATCTCCCTTTCCACTTCTTTGTTGGTAGCTTGAGAGCTGGCGCCCGTTTTCATGGTGTGTTTACAGATGTGCTCAGTATCTGAATATCAAAATGTTTCTGAGTTGCCGCCTCTACGGAGAGAGACGTCCACTAATTAGAGCCCCAAGCTGGGTGGCGTCCCTTTTGGCTTTAGCCTGAGGGCAAGTGGTTCCAATTTTAAGTGTTTCTTGAGTGAGTTCTTTTTTCCTTTATCCCATCATTGTGGTTGTGTTATTCTCTGAAATGTAATTTGCCTCATTTGTTTCTCTGCATTCTATTTTAGGACTTCCCCGGCATGAGCTCGTCCCTCCTGCCCTCCTTCCCTCCTCCCTGTGTTTTTCCTTCTGTGTCAACCACTAACAATTCCAAAAGCCAGGTCTGAACAAAAAGTTTTATTCAGAGAGGTGTCGTCACCTCTCCCGTTCTCTGGCTTCTCCCTGGTCCCCGCCCCTGCACAGTAGGTAGCTGGGCTCATTAGCTTTTGCTTTTTTCCTGAAATGAGTAGGTTCTTATTTCCTCTTCCTTCTTCATAAAAAGTAGAACATTGTAGAATGGATTGTCATCTGCCCTTTGCTTTTCTTCGCTTAACAATGTGGCCAATCAGGCCATGCCAGGCCCCAGAGCTCCCAGACCCTTTCTGATGGTGTGGCTGTCTGCCGTCCCTGTTGCGTAGGGCAGGAAGTTGGTGCTCTGCCTCTGCAAGTGCTGACAGTGGCCCGGTTCTCCTGTCTTCTCCACCTGACTTTAGAGAAGTGGTGGCATGCTTGGAGAGAGAAACTGAGGCTCAGTGTGGCCCTGAGTTGCGCAGGCGAGGGCTGGGTGCTGGAGTTTGGTGTCAGGATGTTTGTTCCCAGGGCTCAGCACCTTGCCTTCCTGTTGGGATTCATTACGTGCCGAGGAGGCCAAGAGCAGGCTCACACCAGCCTGGGCCCTGTGCAGACGGGCCTTGGGGGGCCGCTTTGCTTCGGCTGTCTCTGCGGTGTGTGTGCATGCATGCCTGTTCACAGGGGCATACCATGCCAGCCAAGTGGATGCACCGCCTGCATCATGTGCACACAGCACAGTCTTCAAGTAGTAGTGATCTGTGCTCACAGCACGTGGAGGCCGGGCGAGGGCGTGCTCCCGGCTGTCTCAGTATGGAAGAGCCCTGGCCGGACCTGCAGCCCACAGATGAGGGCTGCTGATGCTGGTCAGACCTGCCCTGTGGGGCAACAGACATTGACTCACTGATTAATTGATTTTTCGTGCCCTGGGTTGTGGGGCTCTGGCAGGAGGGTGCTGGTGGATAGTGAGCCCTGTGGCAGAGGGGCAGGCAGGCTTCTCAGGAAGAGTGGGCGCTGGGAACGCATGGGAATGCGATGTGGGGTTCACTGACTTGCAGGGGGAGGCGAGAAGCCACCTGTTGTGGGTGTGAGGCTTTGTGTGGGCTTGGAGGGCCTGCAGTCTCAGCTGTCTTCCCTGTCCCGGGGAAAGAGGCCCGCAGGGGTGCGGCATGGGTGGGAGGCCAGCAGGGGGCACCCTGATCCTCTGCTCTGCAGCACAGCCTGTCTTTTTCCCCACTCGCCTTCTCTGTCTCTGTTGCATACTGTGGGTGGAAAGCAGGTCTCACGCACCCCGGGGAAGTGGTCTGCTGTGAGCTGCACCCCCAGGCGGCGTCGTAACCCTTCCCTGGTCCTTGCAGCACACACCTCAAGAGTGTCCAAGCTCGGGTTCAGCTTTGCACTGTGTGCTTCTTGGAGTTCGCTGATACTTGAGAAAGTGGCTCAGATTGCTTTAATGTTACATGAATGCTTTTTTGGAATTCATTTCCTTTGTTTATTTTACAGTAGTATAATTTGCAACGAAATAGTTTTACATCGAGCTCACATGTTTTAATGGTGTTTTAACGGCACCTTAATGGTGTCTCCGAGGATTTGCAGCCAGATCCTTTTGTCGTCCTGACTTCCCTGCATGATGCCGCATGTGGGAGTGTGCCGAGCAAGTGAGAGTGGTGGCCCGGGGTGCCCTCACACCAGCCGGCTGCTTCTGAGTCAGGTGTTTGGTTCTCTTGGGTGTGAGACTTGGGTGCACAGAGGCCAGGTGAAAATCAATCCCTTGTGGGCTTGGCTTTCCCAGTGCTGGGTTATTGGGTCCTTCTAGGGATTGTTGGCCCCCAGGTGACACTGGCTGGGCATCCGGTGTGCAGGAGAGAAAGCCCCAGCCTCTCTTCCTTGGAGTCTCTCCAGCTGAGGGGGGGTACCCTGCCCTCAGAAGCAAAAGCACAGGCTCCTGGGTGCCTCGGTGCACTGGGACAGCCCCGCTTTCAGTTGCTGTCCCTGTGCCACACCATATGCTTTGCCATCTGTCCTGCCTTTTTGTTTTGGAAGCTGTGGCACAACAGTTAGAGTCTTGCCTGGTGCTGCCCTGAAGAGCTTTTGGCACTGGGCTGGGCCATGGCCCTTGTGTTGGTGTGGGCTAGGGTATGGTGCCTTCTACATGTGGCCCGGACTTGAGAGGATGGGCTGGCGGAGGCGGGGAGGCCCTGAGTAGAGGCTGATTTTGAGTAACTTCTGTTGCTCATCCTCAAGGAGCAGGTCCCAGAGAGAGTGCTGAGGGCCGAGCCTTGAGGCAGATGTGTGTCTCGCACTAGAGAAGACGCCCAGTGTGGCGCTGGGCCTGGCCCTCCCAGCTGTGCCTCCCAGGCAAGGTGGCTCCCTGACTTCTGGCAGCCTTGGGTCCCTTACCATCAGCTCGCCCAGAGTGCTCCAGGGGCTTGGGGCTTGGGGTGACCGCACCTGGTACCCACGGAGGGCCTCTCCGTGACTGTGTTAGTGCCGCCCCACCCTGCCCTCCGCACGCGCACTTGGGGTCCCTGGCTGTGCCCACAGGGCTCGTGCCCCCCACCCCCGTGGCTGTCTTTTCCTGTCCATTCCTACCACATCACTGTTTTCTCAGAAGAAGAAAAGCAATGGTTTGAGCTGAGGAAAGAAATCCTCAGGGGCCTGTTTCCCATGATTGTCCTATTTCTAAACTTGAGTTAATAAGAATAAACAAAGTAGTAGGTCCATTTGCACAGGAGACGAATATTATTCTGACGATTATGTAAATATTTATGTGTCCTGGCGTTCTCATTTTGTTGCTGGTGTCTAATTTCCGAGTCTCATAATGAAGTGTAATTTGGAGAAGCTTTGCAAAGACAGGCACAGCAGTGAAATAATTGGATTTGTTCGGTAAACTTGGTTTCAGTTACTCCTTTTCATGAGTTGTTTTTCGAGCCCCTTCAAGTTCTTTGTGATTTGACAACAGCTTTCAGCCTGATGAAGATATGACTCTTAAACATTGCCAGGAATCCAGAAGAGGTTTATAATATTGTTGCTTAAGAAGAAAATGCATTCATTGGCAGGATATAGAATTTATGGGCTTCCAATGGATTCCAGCTTGGAGTTTAGCCCTCTGTGCTCCTGCCGTTCTTGCGACTATGAGTAAGGTTTTTTAATTAAGTCAGATTGAATTGAATGGGCTTTTATTGAACGCCCACTCCATGCCAGATACTGGCTCCTTAACCCTTGTGCTGCCCCACGTGCGGGCTGTGGAGCCTGCAGGGAGGCCCTGCCAGGTTCTGCCTGGCCCGGTCATCCAGCTGGCAAACCCAGGGGTGGGTGTGGCATGAGGCCTGCTTCTTGGGCTCTTTGCTCTGGAGCTGATTGTCAGCAGTTGATTAAGAAGGGCCAGGTCGAGTGGCTTTGCCTGTGATTTCATTTAATCTTGTTTATTCTTTTTAACCGGCCTGGAATATTTCATTACTTTTTACATCTAGCAGAGCATGGTTCAGAGAAGTGCAGCAGTGTGCTCAGGGTCTCACAGTGGTAAGAGGCAGAGCTGGGATTTGAACTCAGAACAGTCTGGTGCCAAAGCTATATTACCCCGGAGCCCCTGCACTTGCTCTAGCACCAGCTGATTGAGTGCCAGTGTGAACGTGGCCCTGCCTGGTTGCTGGGGCTCAGCTTGCAGGCAGTGCCAGAGATCAGGAGCAGCGTGTGTCTTGGGCATGTGCCGGCTCTGCCTGGGCAAGTGACATCTGCCTTCCCCGACCCTCAGTTTGCACTTGGTAGTTGGCAGCAGGTGGCACAGTGCTGCCGTGGGGGCGTTGTTAGGGTGGCCAGTGACACACGCCAGGTACCGTAGTGTGTTGGCTTGTAGTGGGTACCTGGGAAGTGCAGGCCCTGGCCTTGCTGTCTCTCGCTGGTCATCGAGCAGCTGAAGCGCCCACCTCGGCTCCCTGGACTCCTGTGTGTCATGGATCTGATTGTCAGTGGGAATGGTGACTCATCCCCTGGCATTTTGTGTGGTGTTGTGAAGTTCAGCCGCCCTGCCCCCCTCCGCAGGTATTCAGGAACCATTAGCGTTTATGAAGGCGATGAGATTGGCCAAATGGAGAGAAGCAGTCACAATAAGAGCCGGTGCCTGTCTCGTGGAAATGAACTTGCAAACCTAATGACTGTTGGGCTGTCGGAAAATGTCATCTCGATTTCTCACTAGAGGGAGAACTCTCTGGGAGGACAGTCGGCAGGCAGCTCAAGTGAGCGAGCAAGCAAGTGCGGGGGCGGACACTTTTTATGTGACAATGAGCTGGAAGAATTAACAGTGGTCTGAGCTGCGATGGGCTTAACCCTTTGCTGTGGCTCCAAAACTAATCCTGCAAATAGTTGTGGACTCTTGGGGTACATTTTTTTTTGAAAACAAAAGTGGCTTTGAGCACTTGCAGATGTTGTAGCATAGATACCTCCTGTTTGTAAAGTGTGCTGGGACGATGGGGGTTCAGGGTTGCAGGTGAGGGAGAGGCTGGCCTGGGCGTCCCAATCCAGACAGAGCCCAAGAAGGGGCGCGTGGTGGGAAGGTTCCTGGGAGGCGCCCAGACACTTTGCAGTGGAGGCATCATGGAGGCGGACGATGCCTTCTGGGTGGCGAGCGTGAAACCCGTCCGTCCCCCTGTGTGCTGTCGGCTTCGCAGGGGTGTTTTCCTCTCCCTGCATTTGCACCTGTCGATTCGAACGTACAGGAATTCCTTGACTGTAAACTAGCTCCTCCGAGTGCAGAAGCCCCGAGCTCAGGGAGCCCTGAGGCCACGGGCAGTAGGTGGCGCCAGACACCTGGTTCTGAGTCCCTGCGGAGGCGGGAGCCCTGTGAGCGGCCTCGGTGCTCCTTGCAGGATAGCGGGATAAGGCTGTAGAAGGGGACCCCCTGTGAGGCCCCCGCGGGCAGGGAGGGGCGGGCCGGCCTGCCCGCTCTCGGCAGCTTGCCTGGTGCGGTGGGGACCTGCGGAGCACGGAGAACTCGGGCTTCCGTCCTGGTGGGGAAGGACCCCGCCCTGCCTGGGCCCCTATGCTGCCCTTGCCGGCCATTGTTGCCTTCTGGTGGCTTTTGCAGCCTCGGTTCCTGGTTATTCCTGTTTCTTACTTAGGGAGCATCAAGACAGAGTGTGTTGGTTAGGATTATTTGAGAGATCCATATTACTTTTGATTATTTACGAAGGGACAGGCCAGGAGGAGGGAACCAACTCGATTAATTCGTCAGCAAGGCAGCTGGAGGGACGCGCGGCAAGCAGACCAGACTGTCATTTGGCCAGAGATTGTCTGTGCTGGGATTGTTCCCCCAGGATACTGATGATGACAAATGTAATTGACATTTTTTATTAACCCTGAAATGATTAAAGATGCTGTGGCTGAATTTGTGTCAGAGTACCGGGTCCTTGGCATTTTGAGCAAGGATTTGGTTTGGCCCCCTTAAACAGCCTTGTGTTTACTTCCTGTTCATCACTTTAATCAAGCAAGGCAGACAGAGCCCTGGCTGATTTGGTCTGGAAACCAAGCCAGAGAGACAAGACTGCCTCCTGGCAAAGGTTTCTGGAACACTGAGGCACCCGTCACAGCGGACACAGGGGAGGCACCCCGCTGGTCCCCCCTGAGCCGCCCCGCCTTGCCCACTCTTAGGTGCAGTATTGGGACCCTGTCCTGCAGAGGGGGAGGACATCCCATGCACGTGTGGGATGATTAAGTTGCACTTTGGGGACAGCACTGGGGCCCCCTTCCTGCCAGGGAATGGGTTGGCAGCGCAGGAGGGGCTTAGGGTCACGTTGCTGGAGCTCCCCGAGTTGTGGCCAGGAGTAGCCTCCAGCCTGGCTGACAACTTGGCTCAGCCCTGTGGGCTGTGACTTGGGCCATGACTTGGCAGGAGACTTCATCTTTGGGTTCTCTGGCTAATAGAGGCCTAGCTGCTTCCTGGGCTGCCACTTGTGTCCCTGAGGCTATTGGTCCCTCCTCCTGGGGTACGGGTCAGTCATAATCTTACCTTTGTCACAGGGCTGTTAAAGAGAGACCTGGCAGTGAGAGGGGGCTCTTGATTATCGGTTTGTGGCCTCCCAACATCGTGATGGGGTGGAGTGGCAAGGGGGCTCCTGGCACCTCTTCCATGGCCCGTTTTCTCCCTGGGGATGCAGACATTTGCTTGGTCATTAAACCAGAGTTTAGTAATGGCCTGAGCTAGGCAAGGCCATCTAAGAGTGCTAGGTGGGTGGCAGAACCCCCCAGGGGCTCCCTGGATGGAGAGAAAGGATAAACAAGCTTTCAGCCTGGGCCAGCAGGTCTGTGTTAGGAAGATCTCCCATGCCACACCCCTCAGGCCGAGCCAGCTTGCCTCAGTTGCCCCCGACAGCCAGTGTGGGTTTGCAGTGAGCCGATGCCCGCTCTCAGACCTGTTGCTCTGGAGTCTTTCCCATCAGTTTAATTTCTCTTCCTTTTCAGTCCCAAGGCTGGCAGGATGTTGCAGGGGCAGTAATTTAATGGAAGGATGCAGTTTGTAAAGCAGCTGCTCTTCTGTGTACTAAGCACACTGCCAACCTTTTCAGGGAAACCTCCAAGCTGTTCTTGGAACTTGGTGATATTGCAGGGGGAAAAAGTTATATTTAATAATATTTCATCTTTGGGTTCTCTGGCTAATAGAGGCATAAACACAGGCTATATCTGAAAGCTATTTCTTTATGTGATTCAGAGAATTAGGACACAGCAATTACACCGCGCATGAGATTCATGAAAACATAAATGCCTGACGAGGAGAGAACATCTCCCTCGGTTACTTCATTTGGAGCTGGC
>NDGN011558598.1:5967-18243 GCA_002564285.1 Tympanoctomys barrerae | reverse complement strand
AGGGTTTTTCTTGCCAGTTTTTAAAGGGTTGATTTGCCTGTCTTTAATGTGGAGTTGTAATAGGAGGAAATTCTTTTATAGATCTCCGAGCAGAATGTTGAAGTTATTGAAAATTCAGGGACAGAGAATGAGGACACTGTAGAAATGGAGGAGATTCTATTGCGAGAGATAACTAAAAAAATAAGTGAATGGTGAAAAAGCTCACTCATGTTCTTGGTGGCGCTGTGCTCTTTAAACACGATTTTAGTTCTCTGCTTGGTATATACAGTGCAAAACTAGGAATAATAATCTATGCATCAAGATTATTAAAGAAATAATCCCCACAAATTCATATAAAGCAATATTCCACATTATGATATATTTGTGCTTGAACATGTACTATATGGGTGTATATTATCTTATTCAAGTATACCTGGAGCTAATTCTTTAGCTGTTGCTATATACTTGCCTATCTCCCACCTAACCCAAAAACTTTGCTCATATTTTGTGATTCTGAGGGAAGGAAAACACTATTATAATGATGGCAAAGATAGAAAATGAACATAGCTTAGCATTCAGAGTTGTGTAATAGAGCAAAAGAGGACGAAAAGTATCAAACATGCTCATTGCCTTTGGAATGTTAATTTTTATCTGTCCATCTTAAAGAGTATTCTCTTTTTCTCCTACCCACACCATTCAGTCAGTCTTAATCTTCACAACTGCTATCATTTCATTATATATAGTTTCTTCACTGATTTCAAAATAAAAATAAAATCTGTAAAGAGCTAAATTTTATGACTGTTTATTATGACTAAATGTAAATTCACAATTCACACCAAGGTAACTGAGAATATGATTTTACCATCTCTGGTGTATTTCCTAATCTCTGCTTTAAAAAAAGAAACATTCTTGTTATAGTAATAAATGGCATTTCATAATTAAATATCAAATATAATATAGCAATATGGGCATAACTTACTGTAAGTTTATTTTAAAGGAAAGTTAAATTTTTTCATACTACTTTACATGAAGCAAAAGTATTGTTCTAAACATATTCTTTCAACACCAATTCTTTCCACATAAAACATAGAAGACTTCTTGGAAGAACACACACACACACACACACACACACACACACACACTTACAGTGTTATTATCCAAGAACAAATAAATATTGCATGATTTTATGCTGTATTTCTGAATAAGCCAGAGAAATATCTAGGTAAGGATTTGTAGAATAAAGCGTATTTGACAAATTTATTAATACTTACACATATAAATTACCAGAAACATGGTTCGGAATTTGTACCAGAAGGAAACAGTACTATAGTTCAACATGAACTAAGTTGTGTACAAAAGGTGATAAACAGATTTTTCTTACAAAATGTAACTTTATAGCAGAAAATTTTGATAGTATAGTGTGCAATTTAGCATGTCAGTTGTGTATCAAGAACATATAAAACCAAATGCAAAATAGTCATTTATACGTTAAGAAAAATAAACAAGGGAAACACATCATTGGGAAAGCCTTCAGTCCTACCGCAGGAAGGCATTAGAAACACATCATCATCTTCCCTGAGTCTAACAGTAGGGCTTTTAAATTTTAATGAAAAAGTCTCAGAGACATAAACAACACTCAACATTTAAGGAGTGTGGTAAATCAGGTTGTGTTTCTTCTAAAACAGCTTTCCGACACCGTTGTTTATTCAGCAAAACAAAATTGCTTCCTGTGTCTGTTAACAAGCCCTGCTTTGTGCCACACAGGCTTCCACCAGGCTCACTCCTGCTTGGAGCCATTTCACACTAATTAGAAATAAGAGAAAACCGTGTTGGTGAGTGCCCCCGCTCTTGGCCCCTTTGAACAGCTCTCTCCCAAAATTAACTCGGTTGTAACCTTGTGTGAATAATAGCTTTGCGGCAACAGTTTAGAGATGTATATTGTTAATAATTGCCACCACACTGAGCAAAATACGGGGACACATTGTATATAACAGCACAAGACATAAAAAGATTAGTTTGTGGAGCTTTGAAAGACAGCTTGCAGCTCAGCCTTTTCTCTAGGATTTCCTCCTCATAGTGATTTTGGAAGATCGCAAGCAGGTAGGAAAGAAAATCTGTGGCAAAACAATGGAGCGATTTTTAAAATTATATTTTAAATGATTGTATGTAGTGATAGCAATCCTTTAGGTCGAACTACAAAAAAGCAAAAATAACATTACATTTTAGTTTGATCTAAATAAATCACTAACAAAATAAATCATTTATAGTTAATAAACATTAAGAAATTTTGCAGTTTCTGTATAAAATACTTAGAAAGTGCATATGCTTAGCTGTATCCTGGAGAGACAAGGAATGAAATGTCAGAACGAGGATTACAATGGAGACCTTAATTTGGTGTCTAAAATATCAGATAAAATAAAATAGTGCCAGAGAGATTTTATTCTCTAAAAGCATTTATCCCGTATACATGTTAGTTTTCTTCAAGAAGCCGGGTTATTAAGCATTCTTTCTTTCTTTTTTTAGATTATGCGTGAGACTATAGACGCACAATAAAATAGGATGAGATCAACGTTGCAAATAGGTTGTTTCCCACAACTCTATCACCCAGTCAGCCAAGAAATTTTTTTTAATGACAGGAAAGTTGCAGGGTAAGCAAGCTTCCTGCCTTTGTCAGAAAGTTCTGTTTAAAAACTTTAAAAGCAACTAATTTGCACATGTTCTGCCATCAGGAAGGAACTCAGTTCTTCTAAATGTGAAAGAAAGACAGAAAGGGGTAGAAAAAGCTTCATAAAGGAGGGGAAACCCATGCCTTGTTATATAAGAAGACTTATTTACCACCAAAAGATGGATATAACTGCAAAAATTCAAGTCAGTGTATAAAAAGGCACCTTCACCCCTCTGCTTATGGCTCTTTATTCATAAGCAAATAAATGAGTAAAGACAACCTGGTATTTCTACGTGGTGAAATAGTATTCAGCCACAAAGAATATAGTCCTGTCATTTGTGGGAACGTGGACAGGGCTGCACTACGTTAAGTGAAATAAGACAAATACTACATAGTTGATTTATTTTTAGAAATCTAAAAAGCTGCTAGCATGAAAGAAAAGTAGAATAGAGATCACGAATGGTAGAGGAGAATGGAGCAGGAAAGAGAAAGAATCGATAATAGGTATGAAAATATAGTTAGGAAACAGGAGTAAATTCTCATACTCTATTGCACATTAGATGATTATAGTTCATAATAATTTATTGTACATATTATGTAAAGAGTTTGGAACATTCTATTGCATAGCAGTCATATTTAAAAGATGAAAATGCTAACTACTTTGATCTTTGCTATTGAAGACATGGATCAAACTCTCTTACTGTATTCCATACAAACATACAAATAAATCAAAAGAATAGCTCAAAAGGAAAATCTAACAAACTTTAACAAAAGGATGAGGGCCAGCCAAATAGTTCAGCAGATTAAAGCACCTGCAAGCAGGCACAGGGGCTGGGAGTTCAATCCCCATGGCTGCCGTGCTGGCTCTACCCCAGAGCTCACTAAGATGGAGACTGAGACTGGGCATAGTGACACGCTCCTGTAATCCCAGCTCTTGGGAGGCTGTAAACAGGAGAATCAGTATGAGTCCAATCTCTTAGTGAGAGGCTAAATACCCTGTAGACCCTTCCCTCAAAAAAAAGGATAATATAAGTAGAACATTTCAATCTAAATAAATGCTTTGAAAATGAAATATTCCACATTATATTTGATATTATAGTAATATGTAAATTTCAAAACTAAATTGGGAAGAAAAGTGTTAATGACCTGCTCAATGTTTAATAAAAATAAGAGCTATGTATGGGAGACTGAGGGAGGGTGGAGGAGGGAGGGAAGGAAGGAGAAAGGGATGAAAAATGATTTAAACTGTGTGGTGTAATGCTCCCCAAGATAAATGTAATCATCATGCATGAAAATTGCATACTAATAAAAATTTAATAAGTGAAAGTTGCATATTAATGAAAGTATGTGCAGTTGAGTTGGAATCACACCTAAAGCCCTTACAATGAAAGCACAAAGGTAGGCAGCAGAAAGCATTTAAAAACAAAAGATTTTAAAAAACTGGAAATGCAAATGGAAGAAAATGTATTTGACTAGAAATAAACAAATGTGTACATGATATAGCACAGATCTTTTCTTGCAGGTATAGAAAAAATAACACAACTTGAGGTCATAAAAAAATGGACAAGTTTCAGTTACTAAAATAATCAAGGTATGAAGTATGGGCACTGAAGCAATTGCGTGATCTGCTTTCCTCTTCAGACATTCTGATTTATTTTACCTAGATTGGGTTCACAGTAATAGATTTTTGTGTACATCTATGTTTTCTCTCAAACCCTTGGGTAGCCAGATTGAAAACAGGCTGAATATGATTGTCATATATTGACTACATTAAAAATGAAATTTATTTCCCTAAAACAATAGACCTAGAAATGTTCAACTTAACTACTTATGAAATTAATTTATGAAAAATTACATTCCAATTTGCACCAACATGTCAAATAAAAAAAACTGTGTGTAAGATATTATCAGATTGAAAAGCATTCTTTTTTCAGAATTTAGTCTAAATCCTTTCTCTATAATAGTGACCACTACCTAGAAAGTAACAGAATTGAAAGTAACTTTTAAAAACAACTTTCTAACGAATATTTTCTATTAGCACATTTCACTCTAGTTTGCATCAGAAATTGCAGTTGTGTTGACAAAGTACATGCATTAATGGATTTCAACCCAATTGTGTGCTTCTGTTCTGAAACGGGGTTGGGCCAAATTATGACAGAAAACTCCAATTCCAAATGTTTTAGAATGAAGAATGTCCTATAAGGTCTGACATATATGATGAATCAACCTAGTGAAGTTTGTAACTGAGGTTCATTAATTGAGATTTGCAAATTTAAGGCAAGAAACCCTTATCTTAACCTTAAACCTTAGCAGCACATTGCACATGCAAAAACTAGGTCACAGCTCTTTAAGAGAAACCTATAGGTTTTCTTGCCATTTTAACAAGTCCAGAACAATTCCATTCTTAGACTAAAAAAAGGGAAAGTATATAAAATGCTGGAAGGCAGGTCAGTACATTTTAACACATTAAAACTGTCAAAAGTGCCTGCCAAACTTAACTACCAGGTTTGTGAAGGGAAGATCTACATTAGTTTCTATCCAAAAGTTAGGGCCATTCTTAGATGTTTACCGAAGCAGGCAGATCCGCCTGATTGCGAGTGTATGAAATCTGGAGGCAGAGTGACTGGCTTCAATCTTATTCTGCCACTTTCTCTGACATTTTGGGCAGGGCAGTTAACAACAAAATCTCAGTTACTTCCCTAGTTGAATCCGTAGCAGCATCTACTTCTCCTAGCACAGTTATGTCAAAATGAAAAGTAATGGCCACAACAAGCACATAATTACATAGTAAGTACGTGGAACACACACACACCAAAAAAAAAAAATATATATATATATACTGCATATCTGTACGCATAATAGTAAGAAGTCAAATATATATAATACTATATGTCATATATCATACAAATATATATCATACTATCTGTAGGTATAATAAATGATAATGATACATGTCATGTATATCATATAAATCTATATGCTATGAATTCATAGCCTAGTTGAGAATTATAGCTTTACTATTGAGCTTGTTTTAGGCAAACTGTTTAAAGATATGGTTACATACATGCAATAAATAAAGAAGTCTTACTTTAATAGTCAACAAAGAAATAGTAAAGTTCATCTCAGTTGCAAGGAAAAATATTGAATTTTGACCTAAATATATATTGACAGAATATAATTTGTTGGAACAAACTTTAATAATTTCCCTTTCATGTGTGCCTTTAAAATTGGATACATATAAAAACCTTATGGTCTATTTTTTGGACCGTACTGAGAAAAAGTTATTATTATCATTTTCTTTTTTGGTGGAACCGGGGATTGAACTCAGATCCCTGCGTTTGTGCTTATCCTACTGAGCCATCTCCCCAGCCCTCAAAAAGTTATTTAATAATGAATAGTAACTCTAGTCTTTTCCAAATGATGAAATTTGAAGTAGATTTTTATTTTAAATAACTCTAGAGATTTAAAAATTAATAATAAATCAGCTTATGCATACAAAACTTTAAATGGAATTTCAGGCAAGAAGTTGTTGCATCAAGAGTCTAATTTCTAAATGTTGTAATGCTAGCTAATGTTAAGTCTCAGGATAGAAATCATTTTTCTTTACTTGGATAACTTTAAAGACTGTATTAGTAATTCCTATTGTACTTTGTAGCTGTACTTTGTATAAATTATGTTTTGAGTGTTCGTATTTACTTGCACTAAACTATAGACCTTAGCAGATCTATTTGAGCAGCACTACATTTCTGTAGACTATGAAGTACATAGTACAAACTCAAAAATAAATAAATGAAAGTTACAGTGCTCTTCTATCACTTTAACACTATAATATAAATGCAAAATTGCAACTCTTTTTAAAAAGACATCATTTATCAATTAGAAAGCTACAGATAATAAATACATTAATAATTTACCAGTTAGTTGTTTCTTTTGTCAGAAAATACATGGTATTTTTTATTGAACATGAGTAGCTCTTGCTAGAGTCTAAGAGAATTTGAAATAAAGTGTTTTAAACTCAGTGCTGTCCTCAACAAAAGAGGAAGTGTTTAGCAAGTGGGATGGAAAAATGACAGTGGTAAAAATGATTTTTAAAAAAAGGAAATGATTTATTTCATTCCTATTCTTTCAACCTAACCTTATTTATGACTTTTTTTAAATGATTTGTTGTAGTCGCTTGACTTTTTAAAAAATGTATTTGGTTGTTACAGGGTCTCACTGTGCAGAGCAGACTCATAGTGATCCTCCTGCTTTCAGGCTTCCTAGCGCTGGGATGCTGGGCATACATCACTGTGCCTGGACTCTGGCCTGCTCAGTGCACCCTGGAGGTGGGGTTGGTTCGGCATGTGGTGCCAGGGATCGAACTGCAGCCCCTGAGCTTGCCTAAGCAAGCATTTCAGTCTGCTGAGCTATCTATTCGGCTCACTCATAGATATTTGTTAGGTAAATGAATGACATACTGTGTTCAATCCCCACCACTAAAGAAAGCAATGTTTTTTGTTAATCGTGGAAATCAATTTCATGATTTTTATCAAATTTGGGCCCTCTCTCTCTATATATATTTTTTCCATTGTTCTCTAGTGATCATTTCCCATAAATAGGATCCCTCTTGTATTCAGTTTTTGATTTCTTTTTAAAAATCCCTTATCATGTAAATTGTGATGGGCATGAAAGCCCCACTTTTACACGGACAAATGACACCACCATTGCAGATTTCATGTAAATGACATTTCAATTAATAAAGATCAAGAAAGAATATGGCTTAATATAAAATTAATAAGCATTGAGCCAGGGAGATAGTTCCGCAGCTTAAGCACTTGCCTAGCAAGTGTAAGGTACTGAGTTTGATCCCCAGTACCCAAATAATAATAATAATAATAATAATAACCATTAAAAGAGCTAGAAAAATTATTTCTCATAAATTTTCATTTTCTCACTCTTTTTCAAAAATTTATTTATTTATTTATTTATTTATTTGGTACAGGGTCTCATGATGCAGCTTAGACTCAGTGATTCTCCTGACTCAGCCTAGGATTACAGACTGGGATTATAGGTGTGTGTCACCATGTGCAATTTCAGTGTCTGTCATAGCACACCCAGTTCTCGGGCTGGCACAGAAGAGTTTAATACTCTTAAGTTGCTACTAACTTTCATCAGAATTCTCTTCTATACTTTCTCCTGCTTTCCATAGTCATCTTATCTCTTATAGCTACAGTTCATTGAAAATGACTTATTTAAGTGAGCATATGTCTTTTACTACTTTACAATTCATCACTTTATTTTAAAGAAAGTTACAATAAGAAATGAAAACAATGAAGCAGAGTTTCAAAGCAGGATAATAAGAAATTCACAATGGCTAACATATTGCATATTGTTGTCTTCAAAGTAGTTGCTCAGATTTCTAGATGGAAGCATGCAAAATTAATCAACCAGTGTAACTACCAACTGATCTTGAAACTGGACTAAAAGAAATTAGAAGATCACACTCTTTATGTCGCTCATCATTTGGATGTAACATTTTACACCTTTTTTTTTTTGGCTTTTAAAAAGTGGAGATGAAACAAAATTATTTTTAAGAAGTTGAGTATTTCTTTAAAAATATTCCTGGGGCTGCAGAGATATCCCAGTGTAAGCACCCGCCTGGCAAGCTCAGTGGCCTGGGTTTGAGCTGCAGTACTGCATGCCATGGTGGCCTGAAATTAGGCGTGGTGACACAAGCCTGTAATCATAGCAGTGGGGAGGCTGAGACAGTAGGTTCACTATGAAGCAGGGCTGCACAGCTAGACCCTATACCAAATAAAATATTTTTTAAAAAAAATTGCTAACAGCCACAGCAGACATCATGCCAGCATTTCCTAAATCTAAAAAGGGAACACACTGATTTCATATCCAAATTTGAGTTACTTCTTGTCTTATACATGTATTTCAGTAGATTGCTTAGCTCTCTTTTATAGCTTTCTGTTTGAAACAAAAATAGTAGCCCAGAGCTACTGATCCTCTAAACGAAGATCTACACCATAAGAGGTCTTCTGGATCTGGTCACGTGCTAAATAATGTGATTTTCATCTACTGTTAAGTGATGCACTGTAGTGCCAAAGAAATCCGAATTTTATAACCATTAAATTCAGTTGTCCTTAAGAGTGTAGACAGATAAACATAATTCCATATCACAGCTCAATAAATGACATAAAGTGTATCAACTGTGACCAAATAGCTCTAACTTTTAACAGAACATGTCAACATGTTCTTTCATGTGTGCCAGTCTTAGGGTAATTTAATTCTTGCTCCAATGTTTTATGTATGTCACAACTTTATTTTATCTACAGTCTTGCCAACATTTTTGTGAAATAATGTAAAAGATCTAAGTAATAAAATTTCAGATCTTAACAGAAAAATGGAATTTTCTATTATCAAAAATAGTATAGGCTTGGACTTATAGAGAAAAATATTCAAATTCTAAAACAGCTTATATATCACTATATATACTGATATTTATCACATATGTATACTTTCAAATATAACTATCAAAAACTATTAATTTGTCCATAGTGTCCTTTTCATAAGAACCACATAAAAAATAGTTCATTTTTTGCTAACTCTATCAAATGCTTTATCTGAGCTAATTATTTCTATCTCTTCACTGCACATTAGTTCATTATATCATTTGAAATCCAGTTTCTGCCACAGAAATTATTTTAAGACCACTATTTCCCATTCTTTCTTGGCTGAATACATTTTGCTCAGAATAAAAGTCATAGAAAAAAGTCCTTGGCTGCATAAAAGTGCTTTGTTGGTGCTTTTGAACTCCCCGGTCGTGCACTACAAAGAGTCCGGCGCTCTGCCTCTCACCCCGGTAGAACAGAAACGGGGCCTTTTGTGGATCTTGATACACAGGATACATTACTGAGTGCCTTTAAAAGCTTTGTGAACCTTGATGGAAATCAGAGGTGAAAATGACAGTTCAAATGTCTGGTCTGGGTTTAAAAGATCCATGGTAATATATTTTTCTTTATAACAGATGCAGATAAAATAGTGAGAGTTGTTCTACCAGTAAAGCCAGGCTCCGACTTACGGTCAGCACTCTTTGTACTTCCCAAAGCCATAGTCCAGTGGACTTGGAGAGCTGACTCACCTGGAAAAGATGCAGCGGGGAGCAAGGCACCGTGTGCTGCTTACCTAAATTAGGTACGATTTAGGGGATCAAGACCTTTAAGTTCTGAGATGAATTTTGGAACAACGTCACCTATTTTAGCAATTACTATTTAATCATGATTAAGTTACTCACAACAATCTTTAACGTATTTGAATTTTCAGTGCTTAACCCAACCTGTCCGTCAGTCAAGATAAAAACCCTCTAAATGCCAGTTTCCTGGAGAATGAAACTGGAGTTGTATGCGATAGGATCCACTCAGCAAATCAGGGATAGAATGATAATTGCGAGGGGCCAGACACATCTTGCCTTCAAAATTAAACTCTCATTAATGAGCAATAAACAAAATCAGCACTTCGTGAAAGGTAGTGAACATCTGTGCACCTGACCTAAACATGGCTGCCATATCCATGGACCTATGGAAGCATCAAGAACTGAAGCCCAATGTGTCAGGCTCCAAGATGAGTTTATCATCTAGCAGAGAATTACAAGGCCAGGGTGCAATCCCTGAGCACTTCTAGGTTTGCTAATGTCTTACTGTGTCCCATGACCTGCTAATAATAGCAGTCTTTAGTTCCACCTACCTTCCACGTTTCGTACAGGTAGGTCACTGTTTTGGCCCATTTAAAACCAAAAATTTACACAAATCATTACCCAATAAAAGAAAAAACTGGTTTCCTGTTTAACCAAGTCACCATCATTGTAGTTCCCAAGGGATTTCTTCTCAATGTATATTAACATAAATGCATTGTTAAAATTACATATTCATATAGCTAGACTGGGAAGATCAAGATTCTTCTCAGTGCTGCCTCAATGAACATATAAATCATTTTTCTGACCAAAGGAAATAAGTGTGTAGGTCATGAAATAAGTTATATACATTGGTGGAATGGTTTTCTATGGTAGTTTATCTTTTTCTAGAATACCACATCATATAAATACCACGTAATAGATGTTTATAGAGTTAGTGAGTTGAAACTCTATACTTTCAAGTGTGTGTGTGTGTGTGTGTGTGTGTTGTCACTTAGGTTTTAGCTTTTTGTTTTTGCTTTTGAAACAAATCTCTTTATATAGTTCAGGCTGGTTTTGAACTCATTATATTCCATAAACTGACCTTAAACTTTCAGCAATCCTCTTGCCTCAGTCTCCTAAGTACTGGAATAAGTTGGTAAGTGTAGAAGTTAACACACTAGTTGTTTATTTGTAATTAATTTTGTTCTTTAACATCAAGTTCCAATAGTAATAGAATTGTATTTCACAAGTCTGTGTTAACTTACTCAAAGTTTTCATCTCTCTTTCATTGAACTGGGGAAGAGCCCACATCAGTCTCATCTCATGAATTTTACATTCCCTTCTGATAATGATTCAAGGTTGTAGCGACGGCTTTGGATCTCATAAGTAGGGTCACATGTGATCTCTATGCTACTCCCTGTTTTTGTGATCATTTTTCAAAAGTAACTTGCCTTTCTTGATCTTTGTTTCAAACTACGTACGCTCCTATTAATAATGGCTTGGTCATGATTTCCAGCTGAAAGCACCACAGAGTGGCTGTATACTCCTCCCTAACTTTAGATTTCTGTTAACTATCCTATAATTCAATATCCCTTGAAAGCCTGAAATACCTTTACAGTGGAAACACCCCTGTATAATTAACAATCAGATCAAAACCCAGAATCTTATTGGCAGTTCAGAAGCTCCTCTGAACTCTGTTCACCTCTATAACCCATGCAAAGGATATCATTATCCTGGTATGCAGTCCTAATAATTTTCCCTATTTTTGTGTTCTATAAATAGAACATTACAGTGTGGATTCCTTTGTACCTGACTTGCCTTATTCAGTACCATGTTACTTATTCTATCAGTGATGGGTTCTTTAGTAGTTTCTGTCCTTAGTTGGACAGTACTGCTATGAATATCTTATATATTATTCTAATATGGATATAGATATAGATATAGATATAGATAGATATAAGTATAGATATAAATATAGACGTAGATATAGATATATAAATAGTTATAGATAGATATAGATACAGATACAGACTCAGACACAGATACAAATACAATACAGATATATATGTAGATATATCCATAGGACAAATACCTAGAAATGAAGTATAAGATTACTGGATTGTTAGATTTTGCCAGATATAGCATTAAAAGATATTAAAAAATGGGACCCAAAACAGTCCTCTAAATGGACACTTCTCCAGGGATGAAAATTAGAATTGAGCTTGTTTATTGTCATTCTCAACTATACATGAAGATTTTGTCTTCAACTTTTTTATTTATTTTTTAAAACTGATTTTAATGAGAAAGAAATAGCAATGAGGCAATTCCAAACAGGTTAGTAGGACAGTTACATAACTAATACATTGCATATTGTTGTCTTTGTAGTAGTTACTCAGTACAAGATGCAGATATATCTTGTCTAAACACTATTAGTACAAATCTTTCTTTTCATTGAACTAAGAGAAAGTAGCTG
>NDGN011558597.1:3019-17643 GCA_002564285.1 Tympanoctomys barrerae | reverse complement strand
AAAAAAAAAAAAAAAAAAAAAGAATCTAGCAATCAAAATCTGCAAGGAAGAACTTGTAATAGATCAGAGGGAACGTAACAAAGCAGAAAGCAATCATGTGATGGTCCAGTGCAATCTTCACATTTTCCAGTAGCTAGAAACATTTTCCACAACCTGGAAAGGCCCTGACTCTTTCAATTCCAAAGTTCATTACCCTGAAGTGGTGCAGGTTTCCACCATGTGGGAGGTCAGAGCGGTGAGTAAAGGTGGAGCCCCATAACGGTGAAGGTAACTTCTGGATGCCTCAACGTCCTGGGGCCTCATGAGCATTGGTGAATGTTCACCTTGTTCTAGTTGGGGCCTCTGTGTCATGTGAGCCTGTGGAATAACTGAGGTATAGCACATGCCCTTGCAGAGTGAAATGGCCCATATCCTCAGGCTGCTTCATTATCACAGCTGGGAAGGGTGCATCAGGACTTACAGGAACAAAAAGGCATCAGGGAAGTACAGTGTGAGTCCATTCTATGAAAGTCATCGCAGGTTCTTGATTTCCAGGTGGCTTCAAGTAGCCCTGACTATTATGCCAGTTCATTAAATATTAATGAATTATCAATATAAGAAGACCAATCCCCTGAAGTTCCTTTCATATGTTTTATTTTTCCTCTCAAATAAATGATTGATTAACATCAATAGGAGCTGCTCGATATATGGTGTCTGCAAGACTCCTTGCTCCTTGAGGCTTTCTTCCATAGTTTATGACCCAGTGCAGATGCCTCAGTAGGACCCTAAATAGAGAGAGCATAAAAGTTTATGTCAGCTGGTCTGAGAAATGGGATGGGAAGGATCTCGTGAGGTGCTGGCTGGAGGGCAGTGGTAGCTCATAAATCACACTGCTCTTTCCCTTCTTGGTCCTGTTTAAAGAATTCTATCTTAGAGATAGAATGAGCATTAAAGATTATTTTTCCCATGTTGCTAACCTTCCTGGAATTCTTCCCATTGTTTTCCTGACAGTCACATAGTGTCTGCCTTTACCTCTCAAGAGGAGGCCTCTACCACCCTTCCTAAGCACCCGTTCTAGTCTCCTCTCATTCTGCCAGTGGAAGATTTTGTCACAGTTGCTCTACCTTTTACTCATGACATTGATGATAGTTGTGATCTTCCTTTACTGGTTGACTCTCTTGAAAGATGAGCTCCAGGAGCCTAGGGGCTATGACCCTTGGAGCTAGGCCTTCAGTTTCAACTTTGTGTTCAGCTAGTTGAAGGTACTTAGTGTACATTGCTAAGTGAATGAGTGGATGGACTTGAATTTAGAAATTTCAGAAGGGAACTAAAAAGAAAATGTGCATATAACATGAAAATGGATGAATTATTTCCTCACGGATACTGGCTGATCTGCTCAAGAGGACTTCAAAGATAATATGGTGGAAGGAGTCAGGGAAAATACCCAGGAAAATGTTTTAAAAGACAAGCCCTGCAAGACTAGTTAAGACAGAGAGATCAGAAGGATTACAGGTTTGAAAATGAAAGAGAAGACCCACTGACTCATAGTTGGAGCCCAGTGATTACAAGCGTTTAAAAAATTAGGATTAGGCAATTTAGAGCACGGGGAATACAAACTGATGGTGATTTTTTTTTTCTTTTGACATAACATAGTAAATATCACTGAGATCTTGTGGGAACAAAGCTGAGAATTGGATAGGGGATTCAGAAGTCTTCCTTGTTGAAGAAAGAGGCCTACCTTTTAGGGAAATGAATGCCTGTCTAGAAATCCATGGAACAGAGAACAGTCAAAGCCAGGGGAGTGTGTCTGAGAGGAAACAGGCCAGCTACAGTGGAGTGACAGAGGCACGATGCAAGCGCTTTGGACAGCTGGCCACAAGCACTACTCCCGGCACCTGTGTGGTAGCAGAGGCTCGAGTCTTGTGCAAGCTTCTAAGCCCAGGAGTGGCAAGGCCAGGATACATTGCCTCTCGCTACCCACCCAGACAGCTGCTTTTCTGACTCCTGCCTACTCAATGCAATCATGACCCAAGTAATTATTGCTTTTTCTCATCTCCCACATCTATTGAGTCAGCCAGTTTTGTCACTTTCATCTTTGAAAAGTCTCCTGATACGCCCTCCTTTCTGTCCATTAGCCTAGCTCAAACACCACACTCTGTCTTGGGAACTTTGTCACTGGCCATGCACAGCCAAAGCACATAAGGAAGACTGCCTTCACACCAAGAGCTCTGCTCACCCGACACATTAGGTTTGTTCTGCCTGCGGCCTTTCCTCTTCCCTGGCTGGCCTTCAGCTCATTGTTCCCTTCTGTTCAGTCACATTCTGTAACATCTTCCAGTTCCTGCTTCCCTGCCATCTCACAAAAGGGATTCCCCTCCCTCCGAGCCTGTCTACCTTCTACCATGGTTCTCCGTGTAATCCTGCTCCCTTCCGTGCCTATGACACGCACCACCACCTGCCTGTCCTTGAAGGTCCTGCTGTCCTTCTCCACCTTCGCCACACCCTCACCAAAGACGGAATGATCTTAGTCCTCTTGTTACCAGGGCCATTTAGACCTAGCACTGTTTTACAGCATTCACTAAATGTTTATTGACTTGAGTGGGCTGTTTCTTCCTAAGACATCGATTCTAAATGCTTATTGCCCTTATGATTTATCACGCTTCTCAAAATATTTTCACACAATCTGCTTCAGATCATTCCTGAGCTTCAATCTGTACTCTGCACATTTCTTTTAGTCTTCTTTTTCTTCTCCAGAAACCTATTAGGATTACAGTGTCTCCAGTGACCTCTGCCAATTCGTTCATGCTCTCAAATGCCACCCAGCCGGTCCAAGAGACAACAGCTCATTTAAAACAGTTAAGGTGTACTCTGGGCTGAGTAAGAATGATTTCAGGCTCAAAGTTTCTACTCAGAGGTAACGCTGTCATTCCATCTCTTCCAGCAAAATTTCATTAAATGTCTACAGCCATGATCAGATCCCCCTCCACTGCTGAGCCACCATCATGCCCTCAGTTTCCCAGGCATATCACTTGCTCCTAGTAACTTCACACTACTCAACAATTTTATATATTGATTGTCATTGTATATATTTTATAAAATTCTAGGAACTTAGCCCTCTTCCTTTTCTTTACTTGTTCCAACTTCATTTGCCCCATACCCATAGTTCAAATGTTCAAACATGTTTGTTTTCTATACCTTATGCCATTTTTTTCCTTTGTAAAGGAACATATAAAAGAAAAAATAAATAAACACCAGTCTACATAAGTAGCACTAAATATGGCTTCTGTGTTTTAAGCTCTATGGGGAGTTGTTAGGCAACCTAAAGCTTTCTTTTGTTTGTTGAGGGGAGGGTCAGTATTAAGAATATAAAACGGAACCTGTGGCTCCAGTGGTAACCAGATTTTCCAAGATTTGTCTTCCTTCTGAGTCAAGAAGGAGAGCTTTTATTTTATCAGTTTTATTTTATCAGTGATATCTGGATTTAGGACTGAGAGCTGAACTACGGGCCAGTGGAGCCTAGAGCTGGGCATGCAGGCTGCAAGGCACATTCTTCCCATCAGAACCCCTGCCAGTGCCTTTGTTTTAGCCACCCCTGTTCTAAGACAAAATGTGAAATAAAGACAGACCTGCAATTCCATGAAGAGAGCCTGAAATTCACTTACATTTAAGAGATTTTTGTACCGGAATATCATGTAGATTTCTTACAGACAAGGGTAATAGGATATAATTGATGTCGCAACTGTCCGCGGGAGGATATGTTTTCAGAGTGTCAGGTGGTTGTGAGTTGACATTCCCTAACAGAGAAGAAAAAACTGTGATTGGGTGGTGGGGAGGGGAAAATCAACAGGAAATAGCAGGCCTTGATTAGAGGAGAAAGGAAAGGGTGACAGGGCTCCCGAGCAGACGCTGCCAATCAAAGTTGTGACTCCAAGCTTGCAGACCAAAGGAGAGATGAGAGCAAGAAGCAGACAAATGCTACATGTTCTTGAGCTCCATTACTTTACAATAGAAATAAATAATACAGCATGTGTTTTATAGAAATTGAAGAGAGCAAATAACCTCTATTTCCTAAAGCTGGAGACATCAACAGAGCAAGGCCTCCAGTTGTGGTGATGAGCAAAGATCCAGAGGTTAAGAAGCTCAAGAATATGCCACCAAGAAAGGGAATATTTGATCCCCAGGGCACAGAGAAAGTAGGAAAGGCAAGGGTAAGGAAGCGGCCACCGTTCTCCCTTCTTATAAAGCAGAGGAAGGTAGTGGCAACCAGGCAGTCTTCCTCCCTAATACTGTTTACTTGTTGAAAGTGTAGTCTCATTCATAAGCCCTAGCCTCCTCTAAACACCATTGTACAAACCAAAGGAGACACAGGAGTGCTTCTAGGCAGAGTTTGCTGAGTAAATACTGAACAAGGACTCAGAGTCTCCCCAAGCCCCAGAACCACAAACACATGAAAGGCCTACTTCTTGTGGGCAGACCATGAAATAGAAAGCCTAGAAAATGCCAGTCCTGCAACCTGGATGGCTTTCTAATTCCCTCCAGATTCTGTCTTCACCTAGCTGGAAAAAATAGAATAAGGAGCCAGAATAGGCAANAAAAAAAAAAAAAAAAAAGAGCGAACTAAAAATGTTTTCTTTTAATATTTGATACCTTACAAAGCCCTTTTATAAATAGTGTTAGCACAGCAATCATGTGCGCTAGCCATACTTCTCCTATTTTCCAAAAAAAAAAAAAAGAAAGAAAGAAAGAAAGAGGAGTCTGGAGAGCTGAATAGGTCTGGTGAAATAAGGTCTATTGCCTTATTAGCTCTGGGTTCAATCACTGCCAGAGATTGAACCCAGAACTTGAGCCCAGGCTGAATCCTCTATATTCAGACCCTCTGCCCTTTCTTTGGCGAGGAGCCTGAAGAAATCAGACAAATCCTTCCTATAAAAGAAATGTCAAATCACACAGAATTCACACAAAATTACTTGAAAGCGCACCGTGCCTTTCATCCCAGGCTGTTCTTCTTGCTGTTGGCGTATCCACCAAATGTCACGGCTTTAGTGCCCAAGGCTTTGCCAGGAGAGCATGCTGCCTGCCTGCCTGCCAAATGGAGGACGCTCTCCTGAGGAGGAGAAGAATTTGGGGAGGGACAATGGGCTCCACCTTCCAAGGGGAAGGGTCAGCAACGGTGGTCCTCAAGTGCCGTAATTAACAGGACTTTGTGTCTAGTTGGTAAGTGTCTGGGACTTCACTTATTTTTGCTTTCAAAATAAATAAATATTAGAATGGATAGTTGAGGTCAGTCTAGAAAATTAGAATTTGCTTGGGGGAAAAATATGTTCTGGAAAAGATAAACAGTAGCTTGCAGTTTCACTGTTGGAACATTTGTTACAAGGTCCTGGTATTGATCTTTTATCACCCAATTTCCACTGGGAGCTATGATATATTACCACGCTGGGCGGCACTAATGCAAGTGTGTGAATCAAGGGGGACCCTGGACAGTGTCTGTAGTGCGGCAGCATCCATTCGAGGCAAGGCAGGTTGGGAAGGGGGCGTTGCTCGCTGCAAAATTCCAAGGGGAATTTTGGATGGTGCTGTGTGCAAATGTATATCTATGCCGGGGAGTGTTAGGGGTTTATGAGGGGAGTGATTAAAATTGTATCAAAGAGGCTCATGAAGCTTATGGTTCAAGTTAACTGTATGAAGTAAACAGCCTTTAACGGCCTCCTGGGAGTGTGACAGATAGTCTGTGGGTGTTACGGCAACATGGTACTGGTGAATGTTCTGGCCATCCCAAACTAATCACCATCTGTGAGCACGGGTCTCTGGGGAGCGTCTGGGGGTTGGACAATCATGGTAGTTAGCATTTTTAATCAGCTTCTGTGCAGCACAGATAGAAACCTTATGCTCATGCCTTTATTTTCCTAGCTGTGTAGAATTACTTATGATGATAGCCAAGCAGACAGGATTTAGGACACACCTCTGCAGGGCGCATTTCATGGTACTTTCCACTTCCTTTTCCCCTGGCCCCAGCCTGACTGAAAATTAGCTTGACCACTTGCTTGTGGTCACTGCTTTTATTGCTTCTCTTTGCTCCTGGCAAAGAGATGTGAGAAGAGGAAAGTCGCTCTGTGTTCACTGAAGGGCAGGCCATCTTAGGTCAGTGCCTTGAGTTTGATATGCTGCTTCCTCTCCTTTCTCCTCTAACGCCCTTTATGTCCCTGCTGCGCTGCCCCCACACCCGCACACATACACACACTCACCTACCCACCCTCAGGCACTGGTTCTTTTTTCTCGTTCTTTCTATTATTAGAAGATACCACTTGAGGCCTACAGTTGGATGCCTTCTCAGGGCCAAGTTAAGAGGGAAAGTCAGTGGTGCCATTCTTAGAAGTAGGCAGGCCTGCAGACCTTTAACCTGTTACTGAGGGTAAGGAGGAGTTGGTTAGCTTTTGTTATACAGGAAACCTCTCAAGACCTTGTGATTTTAGCCAACTATTTTATACTGTTTCATAATTCTGTGGGGTGGGTAGTTGATGGTACTTGTCTGGCCCAGGTCAACTGAGCTGTGTGGACTCTTATCCCTGGCTAGATGGGGTCTGCTGCTCCAAGATGGCTTTGCTTATATCTGGAGAATAGCCGACTGGTCAGCCTGTGGGATGGTGGGGCTCATGTAGGACAGTTTCTTTCTGTTCCACAGTTCTCTCTTCCTTCAGTGGGATAACTGGGGCTTTGTTTTATGATGATCTCAGAATACCAACAGGAAGAGCACAGACACCCATGAACTAGCACGTTTCAAGCTTCAGCTGGCTTGCATTGCCTCATTAATGGATCTCTGAGCAGTGCACATGCCTGGCCTCAGAGTCAGTGTGGAAGGGACATAGAGGTTGTGGGTTCAAGGAGCCATAACTGAGCTGGGCTCATCCCTTCAACCTCTACTGGAAAGAAGCAGGCTTTCCTTCTCCTTGTAATGTTCCTCCACCACCTCTCAGGGTGTCTAGAATTTTCCATTGCAGAACATTTGAGTCTTCAAAAGTTCCCCTTGTAAGATGTGGTTGCTCAGCCATGGTCGGCCCAGAGCTTAGCTAATGGGTCAAGTAAGGTAGACCCTAGGGTACCAGATGGCAGAGGATTAAGAATTTGAAAGTGAGAAGGTACCTCCAAAAAAACAAACTGTTTTGTGCCCCTTCATCCCACCATGTATGAGAAGTTCCTGTTGGCTGTTCTCGGGCATATCAAGTCCAGCTTGTCCCAGATAGTTCCCTTCTCAACGTGTTCTTTCATTGTTGCTGCAATCTGTGAGTAAATACTAAATCTTCACCATGGGAGATGGAAATGAGGGGAGCTCAGGTAGGAGTTTATAAAAAACACAGTGGTACCTAGCTTCATAAACTTCATTCTTTCCACAATTCTGGTTACAGAATTGAGGTACCACTATAAAATGGGAAAGAGAATGATTTTAAAAAAGTCTAAAGTATTGGAATTTGAACTTTGTAATTGATTCCTTCCAAGTTTGAGGCAATGCACGTACTCCTCCTTTTGGATCCTTTCACTTCCTGTCCTGAATGAACAGGGGTGCTTTGGCGTCTTACTGACTTCAATGAAAACAGTGCAAGTGCGGCATCCAGAAAGGAGCCAGCCTTCTTTCTAACGGGTATCCACTTTAAATTTGAACTCTGCCTCTTGGCAGTAGCTGCTACTTAGGAAAGCCTGGCTCTGAGCCTCTCAGTTTCCTTTGCTTTCCTCCCAAAAGGGTGTTCCAGCCTCCTCTTAGCATGCTTTCTTCCATGGCAGAACAGTTCCTTTCTGTTTAGCTGGCCCTCACATACTGCTGCTCTGCTGGCACGAGCTTCTCCTTCTTGCTCTGGTGAAGGCCATCCTGCCTCAAAGAT
Organism: Tympanoctomys barrerae; assembly: GCA_002564285.1. Classification (NCBI taxonomy): domain Eukaryota; kingdom Metazoa; phylum Chordata; class Mammalia; order Rodentia; family Octodontidae; genus Tympanoctomys; species Tympanoctomys barrerae. The sequence goes on along the minus strand of NDGN011558597.1, from coordinate 9,790 downwards.
GATGCTCTTAGAAGTGTAGAAAGGATCAAATATAGAATTTTTGCAGTTCCAAATCTTCTAGTTGGAAAGAAAATTGGATACTTCCACTGTTTTTCTAGCATTAGGCAAAATTCCCAGAGGCCAGCAGAGCGCTGGGTGGGAATAGCTGCTGCCTCCTGCACCTGCAAGCACGGCCCCCTCCATGAGCACCTGCATGTGGGAGAGTGGGCAGGCTTGCGCCACCAGCAGTGCACTGCCTCGAGTGGAGCAAGTAGCCCCCACAACTCTTTCCTCCTTCCTCTCTGTCTATGCAATGGCTGCCTTCAGTGGGACATCAATGAATGACAACAAAATAATGTGGCACACTTTCCATGGTGCCAGGACTGGCAGCTTTGGAGATGAACATTCTGCAGCGTTCAAAACGATAGCCCACTCAGAAGGAGCTCTTGAGTGCCCTGTTCCCCGCCTTCATGGACAAGCTCCCAACACTCTGCTATTGTAGATCATCCTTGTTGGACAAGTTTACTGGTATTCAAGCAGAGGCTTGAGTGAGAAGGCTTCATGGTACCCTTTGTCTGCCACTGTTTAAGAATCCACATACACATGTTATTTTCTGACATCTAGAAGGCTTGGCACTTTGGGCAGAAACAAGGAACGTATTTCCATCCTGAAGTGTCAGTAAGACAGACACAGGGAAGTGGAATATCTGAGTATTTGGGGGGAATATGATTTTTTTTTGAACAGGAGCTAGATAATCAACATTTTCACATCTTCTTGTTATCTAGTGACACCTAACACAGTACCATGCAATGCTAGAAACTGGGACGCTAACAGGGGAGGTTACAATGATGGCCACAGTCATGACAGTGGTGACAGGAGCTAGCATTTCTCAGCTCATTCAGGGTGTGTCCAGCCTTTTTTTTTAAGTATCTCACTTGGATTAATTCACTGAGCTCTTGTGACAACTGAAAAGGTTGGGGCTGTTATCATCTCCATCTTCACATAGGGAAAAGCTGAGCTACCAAGATGGCCAGAGCCTCACGACTAATGGTTTGACCCAAGAGACTGCTGTTCACTTTGGCTGCACATATTCAGTAGAATATCACTAGATGATACTATGTAATTGATAGAACTGTTTCTATTTATACACAGAAAAATCAGATTGGGCCCTTGATGGCTTGACTGCGTGACTCAATATCAGATGCCTCACCGAGAGGTTATCAGACTTTTGGATTTCACAAACTGCTGAAAGATAAATGTTTTTAATTGTAGGGGGCCTACATAGAGTGGTGTTGATAATTTTGTGTATTACTAGCTAAAAATTTTCAAACAAAAAGCATTATGTACTAACACCATTTTATAAAAGAAAGTATGATCAGGTAGTGGTTTAAAATGATAAAGTTAAACAAATGATGAGACCACTGACTTATATGCTGTGTGACCTTGGCAAGGTCACATAACCTCTCTGTCTCAGGTCCATCATTGTAAAGCAGGGGTGGTTGTACTAATAGCTATTGTGTGGAATTGGTGGCGAGATTAAATGAAATAATTATGTGAGGCAGCATGGAGGGTATGACACAGACAAGCACAGACTGCCTCTTGCATTTTTGTTATTAATAACAAAACCAGAAAGAAATGTAATATTAAGATACCAAACAGCCTTGTACTATACACTGAGATTGAAGATTTCCTGAATAGTTTTTCTCCTTCCTCTTACATGGTCAGAGGCCAGCAATGACCTGGGAACCATTAGTTGATCTCTCCTGGCTTCTGGAGTAGGCTTCCATCTTCTGTCCTAGTCTCTAAGCCAGAGCCTTGTTACCTACCTGCTCCACAAGGAGGCTGGGAGGTACAACAGTTTGATTTCTAAAGAGGATATGTAAACAAAATGGTCTCAAGGTTGAAACTGTCAAAAACAATATTTCCTACTCCTACTCTAGATTCCAGAAGTTAAAACTCCTATATTTCCTTTAAAAATAGTTAAGAGCCAAAAGGCACCACTGCAAAGAGGAACAGAGTAGAATTCAGTGTTGTGAATTCACCTTCTTTGCCCTATTGCAGACCTTTATGACAAGTAGCCTGACCATGGTAACGGAGAGATGGACTCCATGGCCCTTCTCTGTGACCGTCAACCACAAGTACACAGAATGCACACACTTCATAGAGAACTCTCAGAAATTAAACTCAATAATCTGATGATCCTACTGCTGCTGATGTGCTAGAGGCCCAGAGCCTTTTAGTAATAAAATAAAAAGTAAGAACAAAGTGGAAAGTTTTCATAATTATAACACATTAAATACATGTCCAGCCCTGTAACCTCTGGGCTCCAGACCTCTGCCACACTTCATGTCCATTGTCCCAGCTTGAAACCTGAAAGCTGCTGGAACATTCATCCTTTCACCATCCTTCAGTTCCTTACCGTGTTTAGTGCTCATGCCCCATCAACCTGGACAGCTAGGACAGCCATATGCCCGCCCCACCCTTCTCTTGCCCACCGCTACTCAGCATAGAGCTCGCAGGAAGTCAGTCTTCCATAAACCTGATGCAAAACCAAATAGAAGCATATGATTGTCTTTGCCAAGATCTTTGTGGCTACATTCATTCACTCCCAAGTACTACAGCATCTTATTTTTGTTGCTACTGTTTAATCAAAATTGTAGTCTTTCAGAATTGCGTTCCTAAAATTAATACTGGTAGGCTGTTTTTACACATTGCTGAAACGTGTAAAACAATCAGGGAGAGGAGAGCTTCCTTTCCTGAGTTGATTTATGTTATACGCAAACTCTGTTAAAGTTAAACCATGCCTTTCAATGAAATTAAGACTTTCCAGCCAGCAACTCTCTTCACTGCACTCAGAAAGCTGAGTAACTGAAGCAAACTGCACCGCTGTGGCTGCAGTGGGGACTTCTGGGGCCTAGCCATCTTGTGCTTACGTGAGAAGTAGCACTTGGTGTAGGAAAGGTAAGCCAGCTCCCATGTGGGAAGAAATCAAATGGTGGCATCTGAGAACCATTTTATCACTTTCAGGTGCCTGTAAAGGTTAAATGAAAGAGGAACTGAAGGCAGACAGGGAATTAAAGAAAAAGGAGCAAAAGATGAAGTAAGGAAAGAATATATTTCAAATACCTGAGAAACCTCAGTTTGCTGAGCAAAGTAGGAAGACCAAAGATACCCAGACATCTGTAAGGACATGTGACAGGCATGGTGGCATGGAGATGCAAGAACTGTGGTTCTTCCAAAGTGGTCATAGAAGTCTTGCTACTTAAAGCAGCACTGGGTACATGCAAGTGGAGCTCTGAGCTGCCCTGTTCCTCAGGCTCCAGCCTCTGGGGAAGGTACCAAAAGATCTGTACATCCCATAAAGGTAGGCCTTTCCTGGATTCTATAATTCTAGGCTCGTGAGGCCATGGGGTGGAAACTCTGGCTGTTCTCCTCTGTGGCAGTGAGTCACAACGTGGCACAGTCCTGAGGACTCGTTTCCTTCTAGGTGACTCACTCCCTTCCATCCTCAGGTTCTCTTTGGTCTCAGCCGCCATGTTTCTGTTTGCCAGCAGAGGTAGTCTGGGGTTTGCTGTCAACTTGAAAGACTTCCTTTTCTCCAGCCAGTTTCATCTTGCAGATTTTGTTGTGAAGCCAGCAGCCAGGCTGTGAACTGCCCAGGCCCAGCCAGTGCCTCTTTCAAAAGCCCTGTAGAACTAGGTCATCGGGTTGCTGGATAGTTCTTCCACAGATTGTGCTGTGAAGCAACTTTTAATGTACATTGCCTATGGAATACTAAACTTGTTTCCAAACTAAATAGTTTCCAATGAGGATTTAATGGAGGTTTTTCATTTGAAATAGATTGAAAACAAGCCATTTCCTACTCCTATTTCAAACAAATTTTGGTCCAATTATTTTCTTTTTTTTAACATAAAGTTAAATGGACTATTCTGCCCATCCCTGACTGAGCTGAACCATGATTTCTCTTGATTATGCTTTTATGCTGTGAATCGTAAGGCTCTGGAGACATAATGGACGTCTGTGGGAGAGTGGCAGCAATTTTTAAAATTCTGCCAGTGCTTGTCAGCTTTCACTCTGGTCCCTGCTGTGCGGGAAGAAAGCACCCCACCAAATGAAAAAAATCTGCCAACAAAACCAGCACTGTCTGCCTGTCCTTGTGGGGGGTTGGCACGGGGACCAGCCTCCTCTCTGCAAGTCTATGTAGGTCATTCACTCAGCCACCAATGAAGCCCCATTTCCAACCATCGAACCCTACTCCTCCCCTTGTTTTCCAGCCATTAGCTTTGCGTGGATTGAGGATTTCTTTCTTTCCTTCCCCCATCCCCAGCTCATTTTTCTTCATTTTACTTGGACCACTGCCTCCGAGAGAAAAGGAGCTCCTGGCGCTCTGCCTTCTATTCGGTCCTTTACCTCCAGCAGCCTAACAAAATGGAAAACAAACTGCCTCACAGTCCTGCTTGGGTGGTGGGCTTATTTGTTATTTGGATTGTTATTATTATTATTGTCATCATTATTATTTGGGTAGAGATAATAGTTATCATCATGGATTTGCAAAAGCTCTCAGAATAAGCAAGAGAAGAGAGTGCTTTTCACTAGTGTCTTCTGCTTTGGTTAGGGCAGGTAGCACACTAGCATGTATGACAAAAGCCTGCTGGGAAGTCCTCTTTGCTCTCACCCAGCAGAGCCACTCAAGAAAAATGCCCTTCATTGAGTTCCTGGTGAGTGAAGCAGACAGTTCTTTCTGGTGTGTGGTGAAAGCCTTTATGCCAGCCTAGGTAGGTGTCTTTGTGCAGGAGTAACCAGGCCTTGAGGATAAAGCTGAAGACCAGCTTCCAGTGATGGCTCCTCCCCTGGGTTCCCATCATTCTGGTATCCTTTTGGGAGGAGCCAAATGTTGCTCCCCGTGTGTTCTGTGGGGCTCACGTCCTCCCACTGGTGACCTATGGGAGCACTGCCTGCCTGCTCTGTGAATGCAGACACATCTGGAGTCAGCCACCACCCATCCTCTGCCTGGACAGCCCTGGTTATGATGCAAATGCCGGTCTCTCCTTTTGATGGTGAGAAAAGTGAAGTGCAGAGGTGGGAGGTGACTTCATTACTGGGATAGAATGCCAGGGCTGATTAACACTCAGCCTCTGCCTTCGTAAATGTCCTCACTGTCTCCAGGGAGAGACCTGTCTGGCCTCTGCCTGCACCTGCTCTTGAAAATTTTGTCCTGGCCAACTACCCGGAGGATACCCCTTGTGAAGTCTGTTTCTGTTGCTTTCTCCCGTTGGCTGGCTCTTCCCCTCCTAGAGACGTAAGGACTAAATTCAGTCTCCTTGCTGTTTGACAGCAGGTACTTATTCCTCGCCGAGCTGTTTCCCCTAGGCTTGCTTCAGTTCTTTCAGGCATATGTCATACTGCGTGGTTTTCCAGCTCTACACCATTCCAGTTTCTTTCTTCTGGACATGCTCTAGTTTGACTATTGTGAGGTCTGACTTACCCAGAATGGGTAAGAGCCTGTCACCACTCTTGACAGAGACCCATGCTACCTCTTACTCAAACTGGCTTTTGCGGCAGGCTTACCAGGAGCATTGTTTGTTGCAGGCTTAGTTTGAGTCTTTCTTCTATATATAACTGTTTGTCTTACCTGTTCTACCTGTATGTGTGTGTTAGTTATCACTGAACCTATGTGTGAACTGCATTTATTTCCAGTTAAAAGTCATCAAGATAAAGAGGAACATAACCATTCATTTGGTCAACAAAGATATTTTGGGTCTGTACTTCACGATTCAATAAGCTACCATTTCCAACTTCATTTAGGCCAGTTCTATTCAGTTGCTATCAGCTAGACATTGTGTGAGCCCTTGGGATACACTAGGGACAGACGGTCAGCTGCACATTCCCAGTTCAGGGTGACAGCATGTGAGAGGGACCTGTGAAAGCACAGAGGAAGATGCTTAATGAATGCAGGCTTTCTGGAAAACGTGATGTTTATGAACAGAAATTGACCAAGAAAAGGGTTAGGGATTAACATTCCAGGTAGAAAAACTACATAGCAAAGTTTGAAAGGTGACAAAAAGTATTGTGTCTGTAGTAACATGTCATCAGATAATACTTTGGTCTTTGTCAGTCATTGATACAAATGTGGAACCTAATAGGGTAAAAGAATAGCCATCAGAGACCTTCATTCTCTCCCTTTGGGCACATCAAACATTTATGAACTCACCTAATTGCATTTTTGTCCCAAGCACATTTCTCTGTCTTGACCACCTGAATTGCATATGAAAGCTCATTTATGTCTCACTGAATACTGATCTGCTCTGTCTGTGTCTTGTGCAAGTCTATCAATCCTATACTGTGAAAAAAAATCTTTGTCCTTATGACTTATTCTGTCTCCCACATTGGCTTCAAGAGTGCAGTGTTTCACTTCCTAAATGTTCATCAGCTCTTTTAATGATAATCATCTCTATCTTCCAAGTTGTTGACTAACAGTGGATTTGTGGTAAAGTGGCGTCCAAAAGCTAAGTAATAAAACTCTTCATTCCAATGTCATTCCTTCCTACCACTCTTCTCTCCTGTTAGCCCAGCTTTTAAGAACAAATACTACACAAGATGGTTTATTGGTTGGTTGATTGGTTGGTTGATTAGGTTAGTTGGTTCGTTGGTTTGTTGGGTTGGTTGATTAGCTGGTTGGTTGGATTGGTTGGTTGTTTTAAGTGCAGCTGTTTGATCTCTGCATCCCAGTATGGGAGACAGCAAGTCAGGCAAATGATCACCCCTTCGAGCATGGAATTTTTTTTTTTTCAG
>NDGN011558596.1:9005-29194 GCA_002564285.1 Tympanoctomys barrerae | reverse complement strand
CAAAAACTTGAGCCCTTATAAAGTGGCTATAATCCTGATGCATTCTGTACTATTTTGCCCCAGATCCTGCTGGCTGTGTTTTTCTATCATCAGAATGAACTTCCCTTCAGCATCAATGCCATAACCTCATATAATGTCCATGTAAGGCCAAGACCAGCTTTGAGTGAGCCCAAGAGGTTCCTAGAATGTATGGTATGAACAGGAATCGGGGGCCCTTCACTGTGTGGACTGTGCTGTGGGTCTGTCATCCTCACAGTGCAGTAAGGATGGAGGTTCTCAGTAAAGGTCAGGTCACAAGGCTTTGGTAAAACTGGCTGTTTGCATTGGGAGGAATAGAGTGGAAAGCACTCTAAGTTTAGAAATTTGAAGTCCACCTTTAGACACCCATTAAATGGCATTTATTAACCCATCTGACCTTTGTTACCAAAATCTATAAAATTATGACATCTGGCCAGAGTGGTGTGTGTGTGTGTGTGTGTGTGTGTGTGTGTGTGTGTGTGTGTACATGTCAGTGTGCATGTTCTCAATAAGAATGGACACTTCTAGCTGCATGTGGACATTCAAGTCAGGAAAGCAAATGAAAAGTTTTGCTTGCAATGTCAAACTTGCTGATTGCTTAGCAGAAAGAGAAAAAGATCCATTCTTCAGCTGTAATACCAGAAATTTGGAGAAGGAGGAAAAATATGTGTTTTTAAACAACCTGGGGCCAGGAATTCTCTAAAGCTTAAGTGATCAGCAGTCCAGATTTTTTCAATTACAGATATCATTATCTAGCCTTTTCCTAGAAGCTTTCTTTTATTTAAATTCTTTACTTGAAAACATTTGATGAATAGTTTATTAGACACCTGCTACTATCAGGATCCCAGCTATGTGCCGTGAATAGAAAATATTTATTGAGGAGCTGATAGCCCAGTAGGATAAACCAATAAATAAACACATCTATAGGCATATTTTTAACACTGTCAAGAGAGCTAAGATAATTATATGTATAGTGCTAGGGGCAGATAGATGAGGGCTCATTAATTTTACCTGTGAAAGATGAGGGAGACCAGGAGGAGAGGCTGTTGAATAAGAAAGAAAGGTGATCTGGCTGACAGACATCCTCACTTCATCCAGAAGAAAAAAGTTGTGCAAAAGCCAGCACACTGAAGCATTGGTCCAGGTGGTTTGGACACCTTAGTAAATGGACCCACCTCTTTAGCAAACACTTTTGCTTATCCCAGGAGAGCCGGGCTCTCCTGCAACTCAAGTTTGCTTTTATTCCGTGCTCCACTCAGTTGATCTGAAAAGAATTCAGACTGAAAAGTAGATTTCAGTTTCTTTTCAGACTATCAAGATGTGTAACCTCCCTGCAATCAAGAAATATGGGTGGCCTCCTCCTGTGGCGATGCACTTTAATGATTCATCAGTGACTGTACCATAATTCATTCATAACATCCCAAAGCATGAAGAGTTCCATCTTCATTATTACCAGATGTCTTACAGGTGCCTAAGTCAACACATCAAAATGACTTCCTGCAAGTTGGCAAGACCCAGTATAACTTCAAGGACACCCACAAATACATTTGCCATAAGAAGTCTGTGGGAAGCTGGTCAGCAATTCTATAAAAATGTCCTTTTGTATCAAGACCCTCTCCTTCTCATGGACTGTCACTTTCACCTTGGAGATAAAAATGCTTCTAAGGACTTACTCTGAAAAGAAGTGAAATAATCAATTTCTTGCAGAGATTATAGCAATTACAAGAAAGTTTCAGTTATTCTGTCTCTCTCCTTCTCTTCATGATAGACAGACAAGAGAGACAGAGAAAGACAAAGAGAGGGCCTTTATAAAGATAGTGATATTAGGCAGAATTTGGCTTAGGCATTAAGGAATGAACTATTGAATACATTCATTTCCTTATAAAACTGAAGCTCCACCAAGGTCCAGAGTTGAATGTATGAAGCTTTTGAGCACACCAGGCCTGGTGGTGGCAGGAAACCCCCCTCTCCACAGCACCTGGCACAGGTATCAGCTAAGCAGAGGTCAGGCAGACTGAGTCCCAGAGACATAAAGACCCTGAAAAATCCTTGCTTCTGACATTCTAGTGCATGCGTCTGGAAAGAAACTTCTTCCCTTTTCGGGTCATTTAAGTTTGATATTTCTGACTGCTACAGATAGGCTTTTATCAAAAGTACTACTGAGAAAGTGGAAGGAGGAAAAGCGCAGACTCTTTTTGAGCCTGCAAGTGTGCTGCAGCCTGAGCTGGGAACACACGCTCAGCACCGACTGTGGGCCAGAACATCCTGGCCTCCAGTGGATGTCCTGATCCAACGTGACCCCAAGGGACGCAGCCATTGTGTCACATTATATGTTCTCAGGCACTGAGTCCTTCCTTCGTTGTCCGCCGCTTCCTTCCTCCGAAGTCGAAAGAGGCTCCACATCTCTAACTCGGGTACCATATATCTTTAATACATTGCGTTGACACACAGTTTATTTTTCGTCAGCTGTAATCAGTTTTTGAATTCTGTTGTGTTTTTTTTTTTTTTATCCAAGTATGGTTCTCATGGTGTAGTAAATGACATTAGGCTTTTGTAAATTCTTGCAGAATATAACAGATCATTGGTTTTATAACACAGTCGCTGCTTTTGCATTCTGATGAGATTATTAGTAGCAGCCTAGAATACAACATCCTTGCCTACTGTTAGTTAAAAAAAATAAAAGTTTACTAAATGGTCTCTTGTCAACTGTATCTGAAAATCATTATAGTTTCTCTGTTTCCTCGACATGAGAGGCTCTTCAGCAAGCTGGTGGGTTATGTCAACATGAGGTTACAAAATTATTATCCCAGCTCTGTTTGTTTCCATGGGGCTTATTCCACACATTAACACTCCCCTTGTAAATCTCAGTGGCTTAGGTGTTTGTACGTCAAGTGTAGAACAATCCCAGCATTTGAACATATGACATGCAAAATTGATTGACCTCACTCTAGCTTCTCTTGAGAAAAAACTCAGAAGGGGAAAAAAAAAAATGAGACCAGACTGATGTGATTTGCCATCTCTCCATAACATAGATTAGCCCTTTGGGGTGTTCCAAGGCCTCCTGTAGAGAGATTTAAAATACACTCTATTAATAAAATTAAGTGTTTTTCTCTCTTGGACCCATTGTCTATAATGTAAATTAGCTACGTGTGATATTTAAGAAGCAAATGGTCCTCTGTGCACTGCCACATCGTAGTGAACAGGGAGAGGTATGGGGCGTATGATCAGGAGTGTCAGGCACAGGCCAGGGAGCAGAGTACTTCCTGCTCTTTTGGGGGCTGAAACGGTGACATTTGAAAATTGCCTACTGCATGTGCACCTTACTTCTTCCTGCAGCTTCTTCTCACATGCATACCTGCTCTCTGCATTGAGACCGTGACATTCTGGGATCCAAATTGATACAGTGGCAAATAAAAGGCTGTCTATTGAGCCATAATGGTCTTGCAGAACTCATGGCATTCAACAGAGTCAATAACACAATTTTTTCATTGTGTAAATGCATATTAAAATGAGGGATCTGATTTGCTTCGATAGTTTTGGCCTATCAAACATATAAAATAGTGTTTTTAAAAACTGCTTGCATCTAGTTTGCATTTTACCAGAAAATGGGAGTAATAGGAATGATGAATCTTGTAAAACACTCTGTATCCTGTTTAGAAATTTCTCCCTTATGAGAGTTAGGGGGTAGCATCCACTTCTCTCTTCTTTTGTGTTCACTTTCTTTTTCCTCAGTTTCCTGGTGCATCTCCGTTTTATTCAAGAGGCTTTAAGATTGAATGACATGCAATGTTAACATTACTCTCTTTGAATTTGAAATGTATTCTTCAGGATCTTTTGAGATGCTTTTCTTTGCTGATAGTGTTCCCCCACATTTCTTGTCAGGTTTATTTAGGAGTCATAATCAAAAGCTATAATGCAAGTTCCATTTTAGCTTGTTTCCTCTTCAATGACCATAAACTTTTTACCAAACTAGTTTTTTTAAAACTGAAGACGGAGACAATCAAATTTAAAAATAATAATAAATGGGCCTCTGTGGATCAGAGTAGAAGACAAGCTCTTCTTTCTCCAAATAAGCTAAGAATCAGGCAATGGAGAGACCATTGCCAGGTATGGAAACAAACAAACAAACAAAAAACTCCGATGTGCCATATATTAAAAAGTCTACTGTGAGGGGCCAGGAAGACAGCCTGGTAGAATAAGTGCTTGCCCTGGCAAGCACAAGGTCCTGATGTTCAATCCCTGGTTAAAAAAAAAAAAGAAAAAGAAAAAAAAAGAAATTTTGGGTCCAGGGAGATAGCTCAGTAGAATAAGTGCTTGCCTGGCAAGTGCAAGGACCTAAGTTCAATCCCCGGTTCCACAAAAAGAAAAAAAAAAAAAAGTCTGCTGTATAAATTCAGAGTATATTTCCCAGAAACCAATAGGATCAAGAATATTACTGTACACTCCTTTTTCTGGGGAAAGCTGAATCCTGTCACTGAGTCATAAAGTTTCTTTGAACATTGACAAAGATAATAGAGTTTAAACTCTAAATAGCTCATGGCTCCAATCCCACCCAATCACACTTGCTTTGTGATCTAGAACACAATAATTAATGTTTTGTTTTGTTTTCATTTTTGCAGTACTAGGGATTGAGCCCTGGGCTTTCATGTGGCATTACATCCCCAGACTTTTTTATTGTTTTGTTTTAAACTTACTTTAAGATACGCTCTCCCTAAGTCTCTAAGTTGCCCTACATGGAGCTCAGATTAGCAATCCTGCGTCACTCTCCCAGACTGCAGGTACAGTTGGCAGGCACCACCGGGCCCACTTGAACTTCTCTCTGAATGTTGTGCTCTTCTGCTATGCAGCTGGGGAGCAGAAGCAAAGACCTCCCTCACCACAGGTACACCAGGAGTTCTAGAGAGCCAGTGCATGCAACATGGGTAATCCTGTGGCAGGCACAACGTGCCAGGAAAGTGCTCCGGAAATGCTAGGCGTCACGCCTGTTACCAGTACTCATGACACCCCTGTACTTAATCACTTGACTTATCTGTCACCAGAGTCAGCTTTTGACCTTTCTCTGAAAGTCATGCTTCCTTCCTGCAATGAGAACACTCTGTGGTCTTGGGTCCCTGTCAAGTCCTTAACCCCAGGCCGTTATCCTACTGGTCTACTCAGAGCTAGTGAATGTGTCCTTTCAGTCCACTTTGCTTTCCCCCTATTTGTTAAACTGAATTGCAGATTTTGAGAATGCTAATTTGCATTAAAAAGTTCATAGATTTGGTTACGGGTGGACGTGGGAGTTGGTTCCATTCATTGAGTGTAACGCAACCTCAGCCTTGGCATGTGGCTACTTTGAGCTCCATGCTGTTTTACCCTGGAGCTGTGCTTCTCTTCTTTTTTCTATGTGAATGAGTACATTGTGCCGTTTTCCTAGGCGCCAATCAGTGCATACTTGACTGGTCTCCGGCAAACTGCCAGGGCTGCTAGGCCAGGGCCTCTGCTCCCTGCATCCACCCAGGTTGCATGCATCAGCCTGTACAGTGCCCCCCTCCATTTCCGCAGAAGGTGTGACTTTCTGTAATGCTAATGCAGGGCATGCTCTCTTCTTCTACCACCAGTTAGAGCATTCTTCCTTTCATTAATTTAACACACACACACACACATTCCCACTTGAATACTTTCAATTCTTCTCATCCAAACTTGTTAAAGACATACACTCATTTCAAGTATCCTCTATGTGCCAGGTGCTCACTGTGCTACATTTTTCAAACAGGTGAGAGACAGTTGAGTAGATAACCAAAATATTTCCTATGATTAGTGCTCAGAAGGACATAAGTAGGCCCACTCTCATGGAGTGGACCCCGAGAACCTCTGTGAGGAAGAGATCCTTTGGAAAAGACTCAAAGAATGAGAAGCAAAACAACTGAAGAACCAAAGAGAAAAGCTTCTTTCAAGTAGGAGTCACAGAAAGTACAGAATTCTCAAGATAAGAAAGAACTGAAAAGGTTTCAAAACATGAAACACCCAGCATAGCCAGAGCCTGGAGAGGCTGTGCCTGTGTGTAAAGCAGGAGAGAGCACTGAGGAGCCAGGACACAGAGCTTGGTGGCCTCAGAGGGCCCTGGGGGAAGCCTTGGGACTCAATATGAGCACAGCGGGAGGCTAATGCAGGGTTTTCAGGTGGTTGCAGATAGGCGTGGGGCAGGGCTCTGCTCCAATTTATATCATAAACACCTCTAATGATGGAGAGAAGAAAGGACTGAGTCCCCTTCATTTCCACAGGTTCACATCTGTACATTAAACGAACAAAATTACATTTAAAAAAAAAAGTTTTACAAAACTAAATTTTGTTTTCTACAGAACAAAATTATTTTTTTAAATTGCATTCAAACTGAACACATGCATACTTTTTTCCTTGTTATTGTAACCTAAACAATCCAAAATATCACCATAAGATTTACACTGCACGAGGCATTATGAGGAATTTAGAATGATTTAAAGTATACAGGAAAGCTGGGGTTATAATTTAAAGATAGAGTACATCTTGTACTATGAATAACTACTCCAAAGACAATAATATGCAATGTATTAATTATTGTAACTGTCTTATTAACCTGTTTTAACATTGAGACAACTGTCTCATTGTTATTTCTTTCTCAATAAAATTAATAAAAAAAGAGTACATGATTAGTGTGTGTAAACCCCTGAGTTTAATCCCTAATACAATAAAAATGGGTGATAAGTAGACAGATAAACATAGAATAAATGCAAAAACTGCACCACTTTTAGTAAGGGACTTGGGCATTTGCATAGTTTATATATGTAGGTCCTAGAAGAAATCCCCGAGGATGTGATTGATTACAAAACCACACTGATAACAATGATGCTGCCTTGAAGCTTTCCATGAATCGCGATGTGAGGTGCGGCTGAGGTAGCGTATGCCAAGGACTAGACAACTCAGCGCGTGAAGAAATAGAGATGGAAGATAATACAAATCCCAGGAGGAGGGAAAGGAGGAAGATTGAAGAAATGAAGCCATTCTTAATGACCCCTGATCTCTGCGATGAGTTGTTGAATAAATAAAGCACCATTTGCACAGATGAGGAAGGAGCGTGGTTGGTGATCCTGAAAGGAGTGAGTAAAGTTTGAAATACCCATGAGACTTCCAAGTGGGGTGCCATGTGGGTACCACCCAACAGGACCCTGTAATCCACTGGCCCCATCCTGAACCCTGATCCCACTAGAGGATTGGTTCAAGGAACTGCCTCCCCCGGCCAGGTGGCAATTTCCTCCCCTTCATGCCTCATGTGTCTTTGGCTGAGTGTGATTTTTATCAATCTGGATTGTTCTTTGCTATTAGTGTCAACACACAAAGTTCACTGCATTAAATGCTGATCGCAGAGCTCAGAATAAGTAGCATGTAGCTAGCAATCTTTTGCCAAGGCCTGAAATGCCAGCAGTGCTAAATCTCTGTATCAGGAAGGAACGCTCATGATCTAGAATCCAGGAAATGTGAGACTACTCTCAGGCACAGAGTAGAGGAGAAAGGGCCCCTGGAGAGATGTGACAGAGTCACATAGTTGGTACCTACCATATGCATTGGTAAACATGCTAACATACAGGAATCTCTCCAGCTTCCAGAAGTGTCACATTTAAGAAGATATTGCCCTTTAAAATATAGATCAAATGGTGCTGTGTAAGGAAACACGTTTGGGGAAGGAGGATCTAAAAGGAAAATTCGATAATTCCACAACCTTGATTCCTATAGGAGAAAATCATCACAACATTCAAATGTTACCAGAGAACTGCATGAAACGTTTTGCAATCATTCCTGTCAAATGAATGTAAGATGCTAATTGGTGATGTACATAGTCCCAGAGATGCTTGACATGCAGAGAGTGAGTGAAGTACGACAAAGCATTTGTGTGGGCCATCTGGAAGGGCAAAGCACACTGCTGCATGTGATAAGAAAGTGCGATTAAACAGAAACATTGGAAGCTAAGGCCTAAATATGCACGGCTCGGCTTGCCGGCATCCTTTACACAAACGCAAAGCCGGGCAAGGAACCCATCTCTGTACCTAGAGTCCCTGGTGACCCAGTGTCATGCACCCTGACTCTCCCTGGCACAGGGAGTTCTTGGGGGACCTTCTGTAATTTGTGTGTCATGGCAGCTCTGCCTTCTGTGCTGGTTGTGTTCCTCAGAACTTCAAAGGTGAAGCTCCGAGGTTTGCCACTGACTGAATCCCAGAAGCAGGCTTTGGTATCCTTCAATCATGAGTATACACAGTACGTAGATGTCCAAGGCAGATGGTTTCTGTAGTGTTGGTGGTCTGTTGCCTTGGAGACAGAACCCAGGCCTTCATTCTGGGCTACATCTCAGCCTGTCTGTCTTTCTGTCTGTCTGTCTGTCTTTCTGTCTTTCTGTCTTTTGTCTTTCTGTCTTTCTGTCTTTATTTTACTGACAGGGTCTCAGTAAGTCCCTGATTAAGTTGCCCAGGAATCTATGATCCTCCTGTCTCAGTCTCCCAGGGTAAGGAGATTAGAGAGGTGAATCAGCACAGCCCACTTGCTTTTTGCAAGTTTATGTACATATACAAATATCTTCTACTATCCCCAAAAGTAATGTGAAAAATAGTAATATTTGTTTTTGCTCTGTATCTGCAAGAAAAAAAATTGAATATTCACCAAAACAATGAAATGTAGAAGATACATTTTTTACTCATTTTAGTTCAGAAATTATATCTTCAAAGATTAAAGGTTAAAAGTTTTCCTAAATGTGGTACTCACAAATGCCCTGGCCTGTAAGGAGAACTAGTCCATGTGTTACACGTTATTTGTTGTAAAGAACCAGCCGCTGATGGCTTGAAAATGGGCCGTCAGATCTGGTGGTGTTTTTTAATTGATGATTTCCTTTTCACTGAGGAATCCACAGACAACTTGGATTATTGAAAGACATGAGAGCCCCATTCAAGACCCCCTAGACCCAAAGAGTTAGGCGCTCCGGGTGTTCAGCTCTCCTCTGTTCTTTAAGGTTCACATTTTCTTCTGTTTGTCATGTACGGCCTTGTACTGAAGGAAAGTTTCAAGATTTATTTAGCCCACAGCTGGTTAAAAAAATAAATGAACCCAAAACACAAATACACACACCTGCAAAAGTGCGTCTCTGAAGTCAATCTACCTCTTCCTAAATACATTTTGTTTGCCTGACTATCTGAATGTAAGCCCCCAAGGCAAGAACTGTGTCTTTTTAATGTCTTTTATAGCACCAAGCATATTGTTAAAACTGAAGCAATGATAAGCAATAATAATAATGTCATTTAAAGAGAATGCTAACTCAAATAGTGTGGGTTAGACCCTTGGACTTAGGAAAGACTAGAATAAATTTGTGAAAGTCAAATTTGCTTCTAAATTCTGAATCATTTTCTTTTTGGTCTGGGTTGTACAATTCTAAACCTGTGCTGCTAAAAACAGTATTTAAAACAGACAAACAAAAAGCTGTACTGGGGCAAACATGGTATTCACTGGACATTCATTGAACACCAACAATATTTATCAAAGAAAGAAATGAAAACATGACACATTTCCTGTAATTTGAGGCTTTATAATGTAAAAGAAGATGATGAAAAAATTGAAGAGGGGGAAACAAACAGATTTTTTTTTTAAACGCACTCGTGAAATCCACGCCTTATAGATGGTAATGAGATGTACTCATTTGAAATGGATGATCTGTTCTTAAGGACATACCTGCCTGGGTCAGCTCTTTGGAGAGATGATGCAAGACTGATTTTCAACACTTCAGAAACAGGGACTAACTGCAATGTGCTCTGTACGCTGGCCACAGGCACTGCCAGTCCAAGGAAAACCAACTTCTCATGAGCTCACCAACTCCTAAAATATATACCCAGAGATATTTGTTCATGGATGTAAGAGAGGTTCCAGCCCCAAATACTTATCTTTCATTGGCCATTTACTGCCTTGTTTAGTGAGTTTCCTCCTTCCAGAATGGGTGCTTAAAGGAATTGAGCTCAGGCCACACTACTAGGGATGAAACCAGTAATGAAGGATGGTGTCAGCCTCCACATCAGACCACAGAGTACATGCAAAGAAGACCTGAAAAGAAGAGAGGCAGCCCTTCAGAATGGCACTTAGAAATAAGCTAGAGGGAAAATGTGCTTACACAAAAGATCTACTGCTAATCCTGTAAAGTTATTGAAAGAAGTTTAGGTACAGCCCAAATTCTAAAACTACATTCATCTAAATTTTATGTAATGGATTTCAATTTATCAGAGTTGATGTTCTAACTGGAATCTTCACTGCAATAGACTCTAGTAATGTTTTGTGACTCAGAAGGCTCAAGAAAACTTGGGGCTGTCATGTCTCAGGAAGCCCAAAGGCAGCATTTATACCATGAGTCCCTTTCATGGTCTCAGTGCTGTGGCCTGAGCTCCTCCTCGCCCCTTAAAACACTGAGCTTCTAACCCCCAAAAAACCTGAAGACAAGACATCTAGAGATGTAAATAACACTGAATGAGGCCATAAGGCTGGGGTCCTCATCCAGTGTGACCATTGTTATAGAAGAGCAAGAGACAGCAGGGATGTGCACACCTAGAGAAAAGGCCATGAAAGACCTCCCGGAGAGAACAGCAGTGTGTAAGGCAGGACCATAGTCTTTACCAGAAACCGGCCCTGCCACCCCTATGATCTTGGACGTCCAGCCCCCACAACTGTGAAGAATAAATTTCTATTGCTTAAGCCATCCAAATTGCTGCTAGCACAGCCCTAGGAGATGAGCACAGTGAGCTTCAGTGATTACTAGAAGGGAAACTGCTCCCCTCAAAGAGAAGGTACTATGAACTTACTACTAGAAGAAAGAAGGACAGCTACAGAGAGAGCAGGTGACACTTGTAAGTCGTGACACTTTGGGTGTAAAGGGATGGGTGGCCATAAAGGGACAGCTGTGAAAATCTGCCTATTCCTTCCCCTCTCTCAGATATTTATACAGACACCGATTCTCCCTAAGCCCAAGATGAATAACTGAAAGCATCCTCTAGGTGATTCTAACACATGAACTGCCTTTCTTCCTCAGCCTCTGGTATTCTGGCTTAGATATTCATCACTTAACTATTGGTTACTTACCAGATAATCTGGATGCCTCAGTGGTTGTTGTTACAGCTTTCAGCTGATGATCAGCAGGCCGCTCATGAACCACAGGTGAGCAAATACACGTATGGATCTGTACCTCTTCCTTCATCCACAACACAAAGTTGAATGAAAAGCAATGGGACACAACCAGAAAAATGAGAAGTCCTCACTCAAAAGGAAGTTCTCTACATGTCCATAGTAAAACATCTTACGTAATGGACAAAACTCTATTTTGCTTGTCCTCAGAGATGAGAATGAGAATACTATGTGACTGACCCACAAAGAAAATGAAAACTTTACTTGCTGTTTCTTAGTTTCATTACATCCAAATTTCTTTCTTTAACAAAAACAGCAAAACTTCATCTGTATTTGGGTTCTACTTCCCTGACCTTCAATGAGGCTAAGACATATAGCCTCTTCGCCTCATACATGTCACACCATACAATTACGTTTTCAGAGAAAGGACACAATGGAAGTGACATGAACTACATCCAGGGCTTCTTTCCTTTTTTCTTTCCATCATCTGTAGCAAGAAGGATCCAAGGACATGAGTGTAGATCTCATGATGCAACCAGCTGGTTTTGAAGGACAGCTTAACAGTGCTGAGAAATAAATTTTCATTCCATCAAGTCATTTATATTGTGGAGGTTATTATTTATTGAAACAGTAGGGTGGCTCTAACAACACTTATATCAGAAACTACTGAAATTTTACTCCTTTTTGTCAACAAGTTTCAAGGGATTCTCTTTGGAGAATGATAAGCTGGAGCAAGAATTTCATTCTCACTCTGATTGTTCAGAAGCTCTGAGTCAATGTGAAGGAAAGGATAAAAGGGACTAAGCTGATGAATTTATCAGGGTTTTGGTTGAAAGATAAATCATAAATCCTAGTGACTGTCCACACTTGAGTGATGTCTTTCTCTAAAGAAGCACATACCTTGTTGGGATTTATTCCATAAAGTCACTCCCCCATATGGGACTTGCCTGACAAAGTCATGTAACTCTACTTTCTCTTCAATGACAGTAGTAGTGTAGAGTTCTATGAGCATTTACTACACATTCTCTGGTGACTATCTAACATGCAGTTTTAAATGTGGTAGGCCTATATGGTGAATGATGGAAATACAGCTGAATGAAAGCCTGCACAAGTTTGTGGGCTCATAGCAGTGTCATACCATAACAAGTGCCTAGGATTATGGTCATTGTTTAAAGGACAGTTCTGCAAAGTTTGATTAACCTTTCCATTACAATCTCCTACCTCCTGATCTACAGGAAGGACCAAAGGAAGAACTGAGTATTCTCCATCCTCTTTCTGTACTCCCATCTGCATTTTTCACATGCTCAGTGAAATAGGGACATAAGGGAACAATAAAGAGGTGGCTAGGTGATGGGTGTGCATAGAAATGTATGAGCATGTTTGTGCATGTGAGGGGTGTGTGTGTGTGTGTGTGTGTGTGTGTGTGTGTGTGTGTTTAAACTGTAGTGGTACCAGTATCACTTTCTAGGATACATACAAAGCATTGTAGGGAAGTAGTTATGGGTAAGTGAATACTCACTGAATTGCCAGTCTTTTAAGCAGATACTGCTATAACCTACATAATACCATCACTGGTATTATTAATTAGGATGAGTCATACTATTTGATAAATATGTTTTACATTTTATAGTGAACAAGAACATTTAAATTTTCTCCCTATTAATACTGAAACTATAAAAGTATATCAGAGAATTACTGTACATTCAATTTAGTTTCTATCTCCATTATCTAAACACTGTGAAATATAAACATCTTTAGAGTGAAGATCTCTAAAACATACCAAATGTACTTCAAAAAGATCAAACATAGGCTTGATTATTACTAATATATCACCCCCATGTATGCACATGTATGTGTACTCCTTTAACACCTAATAAGTCAAAGGTCATGTTTGTCTTGTTCAGAGTTGTGAGAACTTGAGAGTCCACCAACTTCCTTCTTATTCTCTTCCTTTTCATGCTGTCCAGGCCATCAGCCTACTGGCTAGTGCCATCCAGGTCCAGCATGGGTCTTCCCTCCTCGGTTTGTGGCCTGTGTGTCGATCATCCACAGACACACCCAGAGTCTAATGGACCTACGAGGTGGCTCTTGGTCAAGTCCAGCTGACATGTAACAATGATTATGAGAGGAGAGGCACAGGCAAATCAGGGTGGCCTGTGCTCCTCGTGCTGGATGCATAGGAGTGGGCTATTGTAGGTGTGGATTTCACGGATTCACCATAGACCTTTCAAGAAACACTTAGAGATGAACTCAGAAATGTGTACTATTTCCCTTTTAAGGATACTTGACATTGTAGGAGAACTGTGATCTTAGCAAAGTTATCCTACATTTCACCTTTAGAAAGTCCTATAGGATCATTATTAATTTTAGTAAAAGATATTTTAAATTTTAACCGAAATTGTTGAATTGATATAAATTCAAAGGCAAATAGAAGCCTCTTATAACAGTATGCCATAAACATTTGTAAGAATTTCTCTGTTACTTTAAAACCTAAGATTTCTAAAACGTAGTTCATCTCACAACCTGAACTTTATGACACACAACCAAGAACTAAGAAAAAAATGTTTTCAAAGCTTCTGGACAGCCAAAATTAAAATCACAAAGCACATACAGTAAAGCCCATGTGTTTTATTCTTAAGCCCCTCCTTGTGTGCACTTCAAATTCGTGGTTTTCTGTTCTATTTTGTTTTCTTGTCTTGTAGCTTTGCCTTGGAATAAGCAGAAATATTAATGTGTTTCTTGGTTATTCTTTTCTCATTGTGGGGACAAATACCTGACACTCAGAATGAAGGAAGGAAAGGTTTATTTAGCTCACAGTTCCTGGAGGTTTCAGTCCATTTGGCTGAAGACTCCAAGGCAGACTGACACAAGGCAGAGGGCAGCAATTCATGGCTGAAGCAGAGAGCAAATGAGAGGAGTAGCAGCAACAGTGGCTACAGAGAGTGAGTCTGGCTCTCTTAAGTTGCATTCAGGATATGTACCCCAAGAAGGGTATAGCACTCCCATAATCCCAGAAGTATGAAAACGCATAATCCCAGCCTTGATCATGAATTAATCCCGAACTGTAGAAGTCCCTGTCCCATGATTGCATGAGGCTTTAGGGGGGAAATCAGACACAAACCATAACAACATGCAAAGTGGAAAAGGCAGGTAATATAAGTCAAAAGCAACAAGAGATAGCAAGATCACAAGAAAGGACAATAAAAATCAGAAGGAAAAATTTCAAAGATCAAACTGACTTTCTTATACATCATAATAACCTGAGTGAATTTCTAGATCATATTTCAACCTAGAAATCAATGATGAAATGATGATATTATGAAATTATATGAACTGTTTTAGATGCCAAAGAAGTAAAGGGGGTTGACTAGAATAACTTTCATAATTTAACTATGACAATATGCTACACATTTCACAAATATCATCTACAATCTTCATTGTAACAGTGCCAATTATTCACATCTTCCTTATTTTAGAAATAAGAAATCTGAAAATAGGATGATTATTTAAATTTCCCAAGGCTACACCGTTAGTTACTTTAAATCTCATAGTTCAAATTAAAATCTCGTTCACTCCAAAAATCTGATTCATTCTAATTCTTTGCTACCTTTACTACAAATAACATTTTAAAATATTACTTAAACTAAAAATATTCTAATTAGCTAGTTTATATGAAGCAATGCTAGGTAAAAGTAGTATTACTCGTGGATAATACTACCAAAAATGATACTCAAAACAATGTACAATCCATCCTTAGGTACAGAATTTTCAGAAACTGCATATCCTGATTCACATCACATAGGTAGCAAGTTATTATAATAAAATTTCTATGAAACTTTAGTACATTAATTTTAATAAATAAGAAGGAATACTTTACCTGTAGCTTATACAACACTCTAAGAACAGTTCTTCATACATTATTTAATTTTTGCATGCACATTTTCTCAGTTAGGGAGGTAAAAGCAGACTTAACAGATAATGAAATTAAGGCTCAAAAAACGTAAGTGCTTTTCACGGTGTTAAAAAAATATGTTATTACCATTGTAAACAAATCCAATGTTACCTTACCCATAGTTTTATTCACTGAGAAATATATTCAAATATGAAAAAAACTTTCATCATCACAGAAAATCAGTTAAGTTACACAGTAAGCTATTTCAACTAAATATAATAAATTATCATCTCATGTTTAAGAAAAATGGGCAAAGAGTAAGCAAAAGAAAACCAGGTTGTAGTAATTCTACGTTATGGGCTATATTACCCAACTAGGAGATAACCAACTATTACCACTGCACCAATACACCCCAAACTGAGTGACACATGCTGTTAGGATGGGTTCTGGTATTCAGAGGGCTGGGAGTCTGATGGACCGTTGCACACCACTCATCTATCATTTGTCCTGGACTAACAATTTCCTCATGGGCCATTGTTTTTGCACCATCCAGACCAAAGTGGATGAAGCAGAGTGAAGACGAAGATGCCTCCCGAGCCCTTGTTAGCATTGTGTGACTGTCCCTACCATCCATATAACATCAGCCAAGACCAACTTCATTGGAGCGAAAGGAATTGCTAAAGCATATAACGAAAGATGTAGGTAGAGAAAGAGAAGCATTGGGATCAAGAGTATAATGTACCACAAAAGATAATTACTATAAATGACCATAGTTTGTTTTTACCAAACACATAACACACCAGACACTAAGGATACAACTGTGAACAAGACAGATGTGACCTTTGACTTATTATAAGTTAAAGAGTACACATACATGTGCATACATAGTGGCTGATATATTAGGAATAACTAAGCCTATGATTGATCTTTTTGAAGTATATTTGGTATGTTTTAGAGATCTTCATCCTAAAGATATTTATATTTCACAGTATTGAGATAATGAAGATAGAAACTAAATTGAATGCATGGTAATTCTATAATATATTTTATAATTTCAGTGTTCACTATATTCATAATTCTTTTGCATTCTTTCCATAAAACAAAATAAGTTCATTTTTAAAATTCCACTGATTTTCATCTTGCCTTGAATTTAATTCCAAATAAATGGGAGCTTATTGTAAAATATAAGCAGTCTCTCAAATGTGATGTTCAAATAAAAACCTAGAAGATTTAACTTTAACAAAGTTTACTTGAATAAGAAAATGTTTTATGACCAAGACAAAACATGCTCTAAACTAAAATCGTTCATAATGTCCTGCTTCACCACATCAACAGGTCATATTTACAACTGGGGTGGAGGGATGACATATGGGAACCACTTGATTGGTTATGGCAAGAGTTTGTCTTTTATGTTCATGTTTTTCTGGATTTCCACTCCAGATCAAAAGAAGTTTCAGCTGCTACGACTGGCTTAGTTGCTGGGTACTGAGCAGTGTATTGCTAGGTGAGGTTGAGCCCATTTACTTGAGTTGGGTTACTTCAACTCATGGAGGCCAGTTGGGGCAGACTTTGTCATCCTCCAAGTATAGATGTGAATTTAAGCCAAACCTAAGCAATTATGAATACATGGTGAAATTAGAGAATGTAATTTATTTATTTTACTTTTTTTTCCGGAACCAGGAATTGAACTCAGGCCCTTGAGCTTGCCAGGGAAGTGCTTATTCCACTGAGCCATCTCCTCAGCCGCTAGAGAATCTAATTTAAAGAAAATGGCACATTTCCATTGAAGAAATGAATAAGACAAATATAATTATCGCTCTTCACCAAGTCCCCTGGTGCTCTTATGGCATGCCTTTTATTTTCAGACAGCAACTCCATGCTTTCCACATTAATTAGCACAAACATTTAAATATTGTAGGGACCAAGTAGATATTTATTGAATCAATGCAAGAACAAATACAGGACTCATAAGCCTAAAGATTCCATGGGCTTTTTAGCACTTGGAAGCTATTTCTTCAGAGGTGTCCACTGACAAAATTCCCATGGGTCAGATGGTACTTCTCTAACTCCCATTTCCTGATCTCAAGTACCTAGTTGGCACATTCTCCCAGTATTTGGGACACATCATTATCTACATGCCTACAATAATATCTCTATTGTTGCATCTCCCAAGTTTCCCTAAATTGCACACTCCTCAGCCACACAGAGATGCTATAGTTTCCAGAATATGCCTGTTTTTTCCCATTTCATTAGTGACGTCTTCTTTTTGGTTTTCTGCCTATATTTGTCCCTGTTTGTCCTCCCAAAAATCCTCCAATGCAAGCATCATTTAGGAAGCCTTCCCTGGGTTCTCGTTGGCAAATAAACTCTCCGTCCTCCAAGCTCCCAAAGTGACATATACACAGGAAAGTCTGAGCCATGTGGCATTCTACTGCAATTACTCGATCTGACCATAGTTTCTAATGTTCAACAAGTGATCAAATATCTCTAAAAGTTTTATAAGTTTATTTACTTGGCTAAAGAACCATCAGCTCACAATGTCATTTCAAATATAAAGTCACACATTGGAAAATGTGGTTAGAAATACAGAACAGTCTTCTTCAGGCATTCTCAAACTTCCTGTCAATCTCACTAAGGAACGTCCACCTCATCTCATATTCTGCCTTCATTGTATCAACAAGTATTTTTGAAAATCTGCAAAATAACAAAACAAACAGATGAGCAGATCATTGTGAAGTATGCAAAATTCTGTGCTCTTGTTTGAAAGATCACATTTATAGCCCTTTATCCAGTTTACAAATTGTACTTTAGGGTGCTCATTGATGTTTGTATTTGATTAAGACACACACATAAGAGCTGGCAAGACTACTGAGCCTGGCTGTGATTGCTGTGGTAATTAGGCATTTTAACACATATTAGTGTAAACAGCTGTGTAAAATCCATGCCATTTTTAGAAACACAAGTGGTACAGTTCAACTGGAATATTACAAGGTGGGTTTCTGAAGTGGATTGAAAAACTCTGGGCAATAACTAGAAAAATTAACTGCTTCCTTTTAATGACCTAGGCTAAGAAAATTAAATTTAAAGAAATTGCCTTTATACTATTATAAAAGAATATTGGAGTGAGCAGAAGATTCAAGAGCCAGGATCACTTTTCTGACTCTTCCCCAGACTTACTGTGAATGCACACATCAGAGATGTTTTGTGTCTTAGTGGAGCAAGTTTCAGCATCAGTCACCTAAAATAAATGGACCTGGTAAAAAGGGCTACATCAAAAAATGAGTTAACAGGGGTTGGCCAAATAGCTCAGAGGACTAAAGCTCCTGCTTAAGCAGAGTGCTGCTGCGGGAGTTCTATCCCTCAGGAGCTGTGCCAGCCCCGCCCCCAGGAAGCGCTGAGATGGAGATTGAGACTGGGCATGGTGGTGGGAACCTGTAATCCCAGCTCTTGGGAGGCTGGAAACAGGAGAATCCCTACGAGTCCAATCTATGTAGTGAGACACTGTAGACCCTGCAGACCCTGTACCAAATACATACCAAAAAAAAAAAGAGTTAACAAGTTACTCAAGTCACAAAAAACCCCAACAACTCCACCACCCTTCTACAATCTTGCAAATATCAATGAACTACTCCTACACTGAAAAAGCCTCATGCATAAGCAAGAAAGTAAAGATAGACACTCCCCACTTCAATTTTCAAATCTCTGACCCTCTCTTGCCTATAGCTAGGATATTGGGCAAATTATTTCAACTTTCTCTACTTCTCATTTCCCATCTTTGCACAATATCTATTTCCCAGGAATTGTGTTAAAAGTGAAATGAAATACATGAAATACATATAATTATGCATAGGGAGTTACATTGCATATTATATATATATATATATATATATATGCATGTGAGTGCAAGATAGAGCTGAGAACTTCATGAGTGGTATAAGTGTTTCAAGAAAAATATCATATGTAAGAGTTACTGAAATGATCTGCTAATCTACCCTGTTTTTAATACTATCCTCAAAGAATACGATCTGCCTACAGGCCCACCATGGTAGAGATACTGCCCATGAGAGGAAAGCTGGAGGCTATCTCAGTTCTCCAGCCCTTCCTGGTGGCAGAGAATCACTGGAGTGAAAAGCAGAACTTGGAGACAACATGGGTATCCGACAGATGAATGCTCCGGATGAGTTCCTGTTGCCCTTGGTCGGAGGGAGTCAGGGACCATATACTCCATCTGTTGACATGGAAGTATATTATTATTCTGGTTTGAGAGAAGAGCTCCTAAAACTTGGGAGAAGGCTGAAAGATCAGAATTTATAAAAGGCCATTGCTAACTTCATGTACAAACTCTAGCAATATTTCAGCACTTTATTACATACACACCGGTGGAAACTTGCATCCCAGGGACAATATTCCTGCAAGTTCTTTCAGTCCTACCCACTCCATTCTACCTAGATACCAACATAATTATTATTAAAACAGCTAGCTGCACTTCTCTGGGGCACATTCAATAGATTTTTGAAGGTAAATCACATGAACAAAGAAGAATAACTCCAACATATGTCACTAGAAATAAAGGGATCCCTATAGGGAATGTGAATTTCTTACCTTTATATGCAAGGTCTCTTATCAAATACAATATTGATCAAAAGTTAAAATATTACATTCACGAAAGCTGCAGCTCTGTGTTGTAAGATGTCTGTTATAAATATATTAATAAGCAGGACTTCTAAAGTGAAGACAAAACGGACATCTGATTAGTTTTAAAATCATATCCTAAGGGCTGGTCAAATAGCTCAGCGGATTAAAGCACCTGCTTAGAGGCTTCGATCCCCGTGCCCTGCCGGCCCTGCCTCCCGGGTGCACTGAGGGCGAATGGAGATAGGACGTGGTGGCGCACACCTATAATCCCAGCACTTGGAAGGCTGTAAATAGGAGAATCACTATAAGTCTAATCTACGCAGTGAGACCCTGTACACCCTGTCCTAAATGCAAAGAAATGAAATAAAATAAAATCATATCCTAGAACAAAAACTGTGTTTTCTTCAGAAAAAGAAATTTTTAGGGGCTGGCGAGATGGCGCAGTGGTCTAAAGCACCTACTTGGAACAAGTTTGGCAAGACAT
>NDGN011558595.1:12078-30289 GCA_002564285.1 Tympanoctomys barrerae | reverse complement strand
TCCTCAGGCAAGATTTTAAGGGGGATTGGGTGATTTCATGACAGATAACATTTGAAGCCACCTGGGCTGTGTGACTCTTATTTGCAGGAATGAGCTGATGGACTGAAACCTAGAGAGAAGCAAGAACAGGAAGCCAGACTTTTTTGATGCTAGACTCAGTTGCACAAAAGATAGGAATGTCCTAATTACCTTTCTCCAAAAATATCCACTTAAATAGGATCAGCACATCCCACATTTCTATAGTTGGTGTGTAATGCTCAGATTATTCTGTCCTGAACTGGAAGATGCAGTCAAAAACTTCCTCACATGGCTTAGTAGACATTATCCTCCTCCTCGTTGGGTGGATGTAACCCCTTGAAATGTCAGATTATCACCAGAAAATAATGCACTCCCTTCCCTTCCATCTTCTATATAATGTTGTTGTATGTAGGTGTGTGTGTGTGTGTGTGTGTGTGTGTGTGTGATACAAAGGAAGGCTGTGAACAAAAGTGTAAGGCACCTTAGTCCCTACACTTAATTGTCTATTACTGTAAATCTTCACACTCAGTTCTTTCTAAATGCAAATCATTGACACCTGTGAAGTATGTCCCAGATTCTCTACCCCAAAAATATAAGGTCTGCCATGCAACACTGATACTTAAATCAGTACTTACCAGTCTGCTTCCCCTTAATCTTTTAAAAGTAATGATGTTAGCTATAATCGCTTTCTCCTTTTATCCATAAATTCAACAAAGGACCAAATCCCAGCCCATGTGCCCTGAAATGATTTTCTTTTTTTCAAAAAAGGCTCTAATTAAGTATGACTTGCCTAACCTAATACAGTCCTTCTTCTGTTCTCACTTTATTTGACTAGAATACAGCACTTCATACCATTAACCTTCTTGAAAGCTTATCGTCGCTACATTCTACTTTTAGACTACTTAGCTGAATTGTCTGTCTTATTCTATTCATTCATCCATTTCCCTCTTTTCATTCATGTATTCTAGTACACATATATTAAGTTTATCCTCTGTGCTAAGAACTATGACAGGTTTTAAAAGCACAAAATGAAACAAGTCATAGTCCCTATTTTAAGGAAATAAAGTAAAGGCAAATGAATTATTTTGATATAGCTAGATAAAGGTAATAGGAAAGCAAATGGTGTATGATTCAAGGCAGAGAGAAAGCCTACATAACTGTTCAGATCCAGGGTTAGAAAAGCTATCCTGGGGCTGAGGAGATAGTTCAGCGTGCCTGTCTGGCAAGCTCAAGGACCTGGTCGGATCCCCGCTAGCAAGCAAGGTCAGTATGGAACCCTGGGCATGCAGAGCTGGCATCAAAACCTGGCGTGGTTGTACATGCCTGGAAACCCCATGCTGGGGAGGCTGAGATGAGAGGATCATGATGAGCTCGAGCTGCATAGTGAGACCCTGTACCAAATTAAAAAATAAATAAATAAAGGATTAAAAACATTTTTATAAGGAAAGAAAAGCTATTTTGGAAGAAGTGACAAGGGTGCTTAGTTTCAAGATTTAAAATCTTAATTGCATAGTACTTAAAAGTAGCCATTGCCAGCCCTGTCAGCCTTTTTCTATTTTACTTCTCCTTTGCTAGCAGAAAAAGCTAATAATTTTCATGAAAATATTTCCATATGAATTTCCCTAAAGTTCTGGTTTTCTAGTAGAAATTTACCAAAATACATCTCGGTAGAGATTTCTATTAATTTTCTTCTAAATTTCACCCCATCTAAAAGACATTTTTGTTGTAGTCCTGATTATTAATTAGTAATGAACTCAGTCAGTAAAACTTGAATTATAGAGGAAATATTTTCTCATTCTGTTCCCTTAATTTACACAATGCATTAGTTACCAGAATCTGGAGATTCTACCTCCTCCAGAAGCACCAAGCATGTACTTTTTTTTTTTTATCTCTACCACTGTGTTCTTCACTATCTCTTTTCATAAATAATAGCCACTTACCATTCAGTTTGCCCAGATTTTGGCAACATAGAAATGCTCGTAAACAAAGCCCAGGGGCCTTCAGTGCTTCATCCCCAGCTCCACCTTTTCAACATTATCTTTTTTCACTCTTTAGGAGGCATCCATGGCTTTATTTCCATGCCATTTCAATGCCACCTCTCACTGCCTTTTCTTTCCTGCCCAACTCCTTTCTCTGACAGGTGACAATAAATCTACCCTTCTTGTGCAAGGTTAATTCCCATGTATATCTATACACCATATCTACATACACATGTCTCAATTATAACAAGTAATAGATAAGTTTGCCCACTGCACTGCACACCTTTGGGAACAAGGACCAGGTCTTGATTCAGTTTTCCATTCATGCCCTGCAGACATAGCTGCAGAATGGCACTGTGGGTTTTCTGAATCTTGGTCTCCCATAATAGTAATAGTTTCTCATTATTACAGAAAATCTATAACAGATGACGTGATATTAGACTAGCAGAATTAAGATTAGAATGACAAGAAAGAAAACAACATAAATGATTGAGTGGCAGAATCTGCTGCCATGCCTGGAAAGTATAACAGGGAAGACTGAAGAGTTGACACAGAGCTTTAAGCAATCTTTAACTTAATACGCTGAGTCTGTAGAGTTGCAACTTATCCAATCCAGCTGAGTAAGGTGAGTTTGCTCACTTCAAACTACTCTGTAAACTATGATTGCCTGGCACTGTAGATTTTTTAAAAATGATGTTGTCTGCATCTTGAAACAGCTGGCTGTGTGTGAGTTTTGGAGGTGAGATGTTTGCAAGGAGGAGTGACAAGGACAAAGACATAAATCCCCCACTGAGAGCTTACATTCATGCTGTCCTCCTTACTTTTTCTGTATCCATCCTGGATAGATAGAGAACAAAGAGACAAGACAGTGGCAAGAGAGTGGGTGATGGTGCCGGAACCTGGATGGGGTGTGTGTGTGTGTGTGTGTGTGTGTGTGTGTGTGTGTGTGTGCAGGTGGGGAGCATTACTTTGGTTTGAAGTCTGCATAGAGGACCCAATTTTATATGGAACTGCTGGTTAACACCCTTTTTTATTGGGGAGAGAATCTTGGAATAGTGACTAGTTCAAAGGACATTTAGTGAGGTTCACACAGATTGGCCCACAGTGAAGGAAAGGCAGTGACTATGAACAACCCAGGAAATGGAACGTTTTCAAGAGACAGCGAAGAGTTAATCACTCTCTTCAGAGGGTGTGAGAGACCAAGCAAGATGTGAGATCCTGAGTGAAGCAACACGTGCATTGAGAGGCATCTGAAGGAGAGGCTCCTCGAAAGAGTAAAGGGTGAAGTGAGTAGCAGGGCCAGACTGTGAGGGATAAATACACCTCACCTATTTAAAATTGTACCCAGGCAAGCATTAGCTTTATGTTTTGACTACCAATAATGAAATAGACATGAAAAATGTTTGCAATTGCTTTTCTAAATTCTTCCTTTACCTTCCCTTCCCTACATTTTTCATAAGAAAAAAAATGGAATTTTATCAAAAGAACAAATAACTCAAATAAAAAATCCTGAAAAATGAAATTTATAGCTTACATAGTATAGTGAAAATAAATAAAATCAATATATTACTTACTGTGGTCTACTTGGAACAGATTAATCAAGTCTTACATCTGATCACTGGTAAGTTTTCATGAAATGAATGGGCTTAGTGGAATTCTCATCAGTCCAGTTGGCTTCAGAAAATGTGTATTAATATTTGGGCTGTCTATGAGGTTCTGCGCATAAAGGGATGAAGGTGGTAACTAATAGTATTTACAGAAAATTGCCTAGAGCCAGGAAATATTCTAGTTGCTACAAAACAATGAAGTTTAGGGCCACTCAGATATCTCAGCGGACTAAAGCACCAGCATAGGCAGAGTGCAGCGGCGGGGGTTGGATCACTGGCGTGCTTTGCCAGATCCATCCCCAGGGCACTCTAAGACAGTGATTGAGACTGCATGTGGTGGTACCTGTCTGCAATACCAGCACTTGGGATGCTAAAAACAGAAGGATCACTAGGAGTCCGATCTGTATAGTGAGACCCAGTACACCTTGTACTATATACATAGGAAAAAAAAAATGGCGCCTAACGCCAGTATTACTAGGCATCAAACTTTGTCCTTCAAGTTATTCTGAATAGTCTGTATCAAAACATTAAAATTTGACTGCAGAACTGTGAATATAAATCTTTCGCTTAACATTTGTTGCAGTCCTTGGAAGGTCAGTGAAAAGATGGCATGAAAAAATCTGATCCTGTGACTGTATCTGTTATGCAAAAAGTGTTGACCTTTCTTAAATGTGGGCTTTTTTCACCCAGCTTTCACTCTGTTCCTGGGTCCATCATTTATAATGGTCAGTACTATCATTTTTGTCTTGCTCTAGAGCAGTTGTCCTCAAAACTGAAAGTACTGCCAAATAATGAAGTACATTTGTTCATAAAATAGATTCTCAGAACCAACACATCAAAGATTCTAAGTTAGTACAACTAAGACAGGAACAACGTACAATCTAATATTGTTAATAAGCAGCCTGAGACATTCTGATATAAATGATCAAATAACACCTTAAGAAATACTGCTTTATGGAAGATACTTAATATTTAAACGTCTCAATTGTTCTTAAAGACTTTTCTCCTCAAATAGTTTTTTTTAATCTATTATTTATCACTAGACTTGCATCTTCACAAAAATGAATAGGTTCCATTAGATGTTGTGTCTTTTCTACTTTCTGTTCATTTATTTTGTTCCTTGTTCTAGAAAATAGCACTGTGGTAGATTATGTTCTTATGTTGATTTAAATGCACCAGTTGGGTAGAACTTTTAACAAAACTATTTAGAGATATGTGTGGAATATATATATATATATATATATATATATTCTTAATTAAATTATATTTGTAATACATTGATTAATAATAATATGAAAAACATGTAGCCAAAAATATGAAAATATTTTTAAAAATTAAAAGCCTCAAAAATATTGGTTAGGTAAGAAAACAGAAATCACTTAAAATTAATTTTTATTTTTTATTTTTCTTCATTTTACTTTATTTATTTATTTTTTGTGACAGGTTTTCCCTATGCAGTTTAGACTGACTAGAACTCATTTTGTAGCCCAGGCTGGCCTTGAGCTTGCAAACTCATGGTGAAACTGCTGCCTCAGCGGGCGGAGTGTGGGATGACAGGTGAACACCACCACACCTGGCTCTAAAGTTAGTTTTTGAATAATGGTAAATAACTACAGAGAACTGGTTACACAAGTGTTGGACTTTTTAATACTCTGAAGGCACTGAGGAAACCCAGTGATTAGCATAAACTGTACCAAAATCTGGGCAAAATTGTCGGATGGGCTCACTGGAGCATGCTGGTTCCAGGAGACAATGAAAAATAATCAATTGATCTCACATATTCTCAACATACTATCTAAACTCTTATTTCCAATTTCCAGATATTTTCATCTGAGACAAGCTGGAGAGGGTTCCAGGTCCCTGTAGTGAAGGCCCTGAGCTGCAGAAGAGATACAGCCACTGCTAAAGACAGTAACACTGGCTTCTCCCATGTCTCCTCCATTACTTTTCTTTCAGTGTTTCTTACTGAAAGAACTCATTGGGCAGGGGATCCCTGGAAGTATAGTCTGGTGATTCTAAGGAGAAGTGACTCTGCTAAGCAGGACTGAGGAATGTCTCTTCTCTTAGAGAAATAGGCCAGGAACCAAGCTGCCAGGGTACTTTCCCTAGGATACTTTAATGACTTCCACAAATCTATTGTTTTGCTAAGAATATTATCCTGATAATCTTTATAAACCTCATTTTTGATTATATTGAATCTGTTCAATCAATTATTTAGTTGAAAAATAATGCAGAGATGAGAGGATAGGAAATGTTGAGATAGAGTCTTTTAAGTCATTAGCACTGCTGTTTGGTACCTCTGGAATGGAAAAGGTAGCTTTTCTGCCTGTCTCTTTCACTGTTTATATTGTTCCTAGACACTTCACTGCATTTCTGTCTGGTATTACATGGTAGCTGCACACAGTTGGCCATCTTTGGCTTATTCCATTCTGGTTTCTGCAGAAAGATCTTGTCTCCATGCCATAAGGACTGTATATTTCTCATTTCTTACCTCCCTTAATGTTTACCATCTTTTCATAGTGTGGTTGTTTTGATCCTCACTGCCTTCTGCCTTCTACAACAGGGATTTCTATAGTAGATAAGTTCTAAGATAGCCAGTTCCAACTGCACCTTCCCTGTGGCCACAGAGAATTCTGTGCCTTCTCTAGGATTCATGACCCCAGGCATGACTTAGTCACTGGTGTTTAGGACTAAAAAGAGTTCATATAGAATTAAGAGTTGATGCAATCAGCATCACAAAAAGCTCAATAGGGTCAGTTAGAGCATGACACTACGTTCACTTCCTGAAGAGTCTTGTAGATATTATTTTGTTGTTCAGTCAGGGCTTTAGTATTTGCTTGCATAGTTTCTTTATTTGTCATTTCACCTGAAAATTGAATTTAGTTAGATAGTATGGACTGAAGACAGAAGATTTATGTGTGTTTTTCATTACTCTGGACTGGGTTTTTTGGACTTTTCCTGCTTCTGAGTTGAACACAAAACTGAGCTAGTTGCAACTCCAAGCTGAGGCATCTTGTTTCCAAGGCAGATCAGCCATTGTCTTAGCTCAGTTCCTGGTTGTCCATAAGCACCATATGTTTGCTTTGTTTGTAAATACACATCTTATAACAAAGTTCAACAAGTTTTTGGATAGGAGACATTTCTTTGAAATCTGAGAAACTATCACATTATTAAAATTGATATTCTACTTTTCAAAAATCAAACAGTTTTATGAACTTCCTCTTTTGAGGAGTTAATGATTTGAAAATTTGAGTGTGGGTTATGTTGTGATAAATAATTCCATAGAAAACTGAGGAAGACCCTGCCAGAGTTGAAGTTCTCCCGTATCCTGGAGAATAGGTGAAGTTGAAACAAATATAGATTTATTTGCCTTCTTTTTGAGAAATGGAAGACTCCTTTACTGTCTCTATTTAATCATGAACAAATAAAATAATTGCAAATTCAACACTGTAATTTGCAAAATATAAAAATGTACCTTATAATCATGACTTTAATGAGGACTTAATGAATTAATGTATGCAAAATCGCTTTTTAAACAATGAAATATTATATGAATAAAAAATGGTAACATCACTTTCATTCTCATTTTTAATTGCATAAGAAACTCCTCCTGTCCCACAAAACTTCTGTCTCAGTGGAGTGGCTAGCATATCATTACAAAAATTACCTAATTAGGTGGTAGTCAAAACAGCTCAGGTACCAATGCAATCCAATTACATTTACCAAGTAAAGCAAATTAGCTTTCAGATTCAGTCTTTATCTTGAAAAGCTCCCTGTTCATCAGCTAGTCTTTCAAATTTTAAAAGGTTCATAAAGTTCATAGATCCTACTATCCTAATTGTTTTCTGAAGAAAACCACTGTAGCCAGATGTCTTAGTTATTATTTTCTCATTGTTGAGACAAAATACCAGACCCCCAAATTTAAAGTGGGAAAGGTTTATTTAGCTAAGTTTGTAGAGTTTTCTGTCCATAATAGTCTGGCTCCAAAGCAGACTGGCATTGCAGACAGACATTAAGAGGTAAAATAGTTCACAGGAAGCCAAAAGTAGAAAAAAAAAAAAAAAAAAAAAAAAAAAAAAAAGCAAGAGACAATATAAAGCTCTGTCTGTCCTTTATAGTATATCCAGGCTACCAGGATTAGGGCAGTACCAAAGCAATCAGAGGGGCCAGGGAGATGGCTCAGTGGAATAAGTGCTTCCCTGGCAAGCGCAAGGGCCAGAGTTTAATCCCTGGTTCTGCCATAAAAAGAAAAGCAAAGCAATCAGAAGATTAATTTAGTAATTACTCACCTTTAATCCTAGCAATGTTAATGCTAGCCTTGTAACATGAGTCAGTCACAAACTCTACAGTCAGCCACCTCTATGACTGCATGAGGCTTTGGAGGAGAGCTAGAGAGACAGCAGTGCGACACTGCTGACAAGGTCACATCAGAAATTATGCAGAGAAGAGCAGCAACTCAACTGACTTGTCTATACTTCCTGACTCACGCACCTAATTGGTGTCTTTTCAGATGTCATTTATTGATAAAATTTTCATATGCCTTCACTTCTTTCATTTCATTCTATCTAATCTCATTGTCCACCATCTTGAAAAATAAGAGAAAAAAATAAAATAAAATGGAAAACATAAAAACTATCAGAAAAAAGTAAAAAGAAGGAAAGAAAAGATTACTGCAAAAAATGGAGTGATATATGGAGTAATATAAAATAAATGTGATGTGGCTGGTTGGTCAGTGAGGCAAGCAATTTAAGACAAAGAAGGAGGTTGACTGCTAAGGTTTAGAACTGATGTCTGATATTTTCTCACAAACCTTCTCTTCAGTTTTCTTCAAATTTATTTTATTGTTTTGTTTTGTTTTTGAAATAAGATCTTACTACCTAGTTCTGGCTGGCCTTGAGCTCACAGCTTAGCCCAGGCTGGCCTCAAATTAAGACAGTCCTCTTGCTCCTCACTGCTGGGATTACAGGTGTGTACCACCAAGCCTTGCCATTTCCTTGAATTTCTTGGGTTCATTCCATTGTCATCTTCTTAAACTGCCTCTTACAGATGGAACATTTAGAAAGTGTAAACCTTTGCTTGCCTTGTGAATTGCTGTTTTTACTTTCCAGATCTCTGACATGTGCTTTCATAGAGTTAACAGTCATCAAGACACAGTAAGGTTTTGCTTACCAAAAAATGCCTTTCTTTAATCAAATATTTTCTTTTTTTTTCTTTTTCTTTATATTTAGTACAGGGTCTACAGTGTCTCACTACACAGATCAGACTCATGATTCTCCTGTTCTCAGCCTCCCAAGTGCTGGGATTACAGGCATTCACCACCACTCCCAGTCTCAGTTCCCATCTCACCTAGCCCCAGAAGCAGGGCCAGCACAGCATACCAGGGATCCAGGCCCAGTCCCTGAGCCTGCCTAAGCAGGTCTTTAATCTGCTGAGCTATCTGGCTGGCCCCAAATATTTTCAACTACCTATTAACTTTAGTTGACATTGTCTCATCTTTCTTCTCTGTAATTGAGAATATTAGACTGATATTTGTGTCTCTGAATTATAGACAAAAAAGGTGAGACCTATGGATGTTATATAATTTACGGGAGACCATGCACCTAATTAGTAATGTTTATTAAAGTGTTGTAGGAGTTAAATCTGATCCTTCACCTCTATAGTCAAGGTACTTGTACATTTTTAACATTTACTTTTCATTAATTATAAGATTTTCATACTTTAGAAAACATGAGCCCTTAAAGGGCATTGAAAATATTTTATATTTGGTTAAATGTATTAATTATACATATTAATGGGATTTGGTGTAATATTTCCAAACACACATGCAGTTTTACACTGATATAATGCAGAATAACTTTATATCACTCCCTACCTTCTAGTAGTTAGTATTCTATGCTTATGTCAGCTTTAAAAAAAAACTTCCATATAAACTACAGAACATTTAGCACTTAATTTCTGTTTATTTTGTTTCATTTAATGATATGCTCCAGTTGCACCCATTTTATTTCAAATGATGAGATTTTATTCATTTATATGGTTGAATAATATTCCACTAAATTATACAAATATTATATTTCTTCATCAGTTCATCTGTTGATGGACACCTGGGTTGATTCTGTAGCTTAGCTGTTGTAAATTGTGTCACAATAAATATCGACATGTAGGCATCTCTTAATATGTTGATTTTTTAAAATGTATTTACAAAAGTAGGATTGCTAGTCAGATGGTAGGTCTATTTTTAGATCCTGCTCAACTTCCATATTGCTCTCCATATTGGTTAGTCTTCTTTTAATTCATTGGCTAAATGCAAAACTAGTATGGTTAGACATCAGGACCACAGCATAGCACAGAAAACCTATGACGAAGCTGGAGATACACTTGGAAACTGAAAGAGTCATGGAAAGAACTCCCATTTCCTAGCCAAATTTCTGATTTGCTGCAAGATGCAGGCTACTTGGGGAGCAAAAATTTAGTGAAATTTTCAAATGCTCACTACTATCTTGTACTATTCCTTGTGAAGGGTTTTAACCATCCTTGATCTACAGACTCACTTGAAAATCCAAAATTTAAAAGGGAGAATTTAGGATAATTCATACCTTGCATAAACCATTAGCAGTCTAGAACTTATAGGCTTCCTAAGACCTTGCTCCAGATCCCTTAGGAGTATGTTTCTTAATGGAGATCCTTTCATCAGAACTCCTAGGCTGATGGCAGATACCTGACTTTCCTCCAAAATCAGACAAAAGAGTCACTGCCCATGGAAAGTAAGAAAATGTTTTCCTCCTTCCCATTTGACCAAAATAGGAGGTCCTGTGATTTATCATGATCCCCAGAAGCCTAGTAAGAATAGTTTTCCATTTCACAGCATAACTGAAAGAATATTCTAAATTCCTAAGGAGACATAGCAGTGAAGTGTTATAATCCCATTTATTCCAAAATCCCATGCATAAAGGAACACATTGTTCTCACATGTAAACTTTTCACTGTAACACACTGATTTGGAAATATGAAGCCAGCGTGGTAAAAAGTGTGTGAGTTGCTTCTGTTTATTTCCATTAAAATGCAAGTACACACTGTTTGTTTATCTTCCTCTAGGAACATGCTGCGAAACTGTTAGTGATGGGGAAAATAATACTACAAAAAAAGTCTTAAGTGTTGAATCCACATTTTCAGGGCTTGATAAGTCCTTCTAAGTGCAGCACTCTATCACTTTTCTCAGCAGGGTATAATTACTCATAACTCAAAGGGTTTATCTCTGAGCTGCCTCTAATAAAAAGAGGTAAAAAAGGTAAATCTGTCATTCACTGAAAGTATTGATTCTTAATTAAGTGTTGCATATAATGGATTAAATCTCATAGTTGCCAATTGCACAGTCCAGGAATTTTGAAAGAGGTAGGGGGATTATCCACCAGGTTTATAAAAATATGTGACTCTAGGGATTTCTTAATGCATGTATATGTCTATCTGTCTGCCTCTGTCTGTGTGTGTTTCCACTACAGTACCAGTGGCTCATTTTCAAGTCCAGTTTTAAGTCTTATGTACATCTTCTTTATTAACAAAAATATATTACCATTCACAAAATTATGTTATGTACATTATGCACATTGTGAAATGACTATCTTAAATATGTTGCAGATACCAGTTTTTAAGTCTTACATTTCTTGTGAATATTAAAAGTACAATCCCCCTTCATTATTTGTAAACTACAAAATAATGATTGCAGTTATATGATCAGCTTCTTTGTGTCACCTCTCTTACATTGGCTAATAGCTCCTGTTCACAGAATTTTTAATCATATGTCTGATGTTACTATGTAAGGCAAAAATAGAGATGGAAAACTGGAGTACTGCATTATTTTGAAAGAAGGGGTCATGACTGTTCTAGTAATATGAGCCAAGTGAAAACTTAGACCAAAATGTGTCAGAGTATCTTCTCAATTTGTTTTTCTCCCCCTAGAATAAACAGTTTTAAAGGATTTGGGTACTGTGGTTAAAAGGCTGAGGTTCTGTGACTCTCCATTTCTGTTGAAGGCCTTTGGAACTAGGTTGTTGTGCTTTTGGAGGTCTAAGTTATAGGCTTTTTATCTGTCATGTGGCATTGTTCAGACTATTTCTTGAATATCACTCATACCAAGAGAAGATTGAATTCGTGGTATTTGCCAATTCTCACAGTGCAAATATTCCTGCTGTGACCAGTCAGGGGACCTTGCTGTAGCTAAGCAGTGTTTCTTCAAAATATCAACACAATTTTCATCTCAGTAATTTGCTATTTCTGTTCCTTAAGATGGGAAAATTCTTCACGTAGAGCACTGGATAGCTCTCTCAACTTTCTTCCTTAGGTTCCCACTAAAATATCATCATTTTCAGGATAATTTTATCAGACAAGAACTAATTTCTATCTACTTTTTTATCTACTGTTGTTCACAGCACTTACCATTACTGGAACCCTATGCTTCCTTGCCTGTCATCCTTTATTCCACAAGAACAGAACTGGAGAGTTAGCTGTTCTTCAGTATTACCATGCCAGGAAGTAGAATAGAGCTTGTGGATGCATGTACTTAAGAATCATTGTTGACCGGGGAGTAATGGCTCAAGCCTGTAATCCCTGCACCCAGGAGACAGAGGAAAGTGGATCCTAAGGCCAGCTTGGACTGCAGAGTGAGACCCTGTCTCAAACATATACACACAAAAGAACAATCATTAAATTCATAATGTAACAACCATGCAATTAATTATTAGCCAGGAGGTGAAGACTGCAAGGAATTTATACAATACTAGAATATTTTTAAATATCGCAAAAGGAACCATACAGATATGGTAGCAAACACCTGTATCACACCACTCAGGAGTCTGAGGCAGCAGGGATTGCTGTAAATAAGAGGTCAGCTTGGGCTACAGGATGAGTTCAAGGCTATCCTGAACTAAGTACTGAGACTCTTTGTCAAACAAAACAAGATACAATATTACAAAAATAATCAGTTTTCCCATTCTATTATAACTATCCCTTTCCTGCCATATCTGTGTCTTATAGCATCTGTTCAACATATGTAAGTTTAACCCACTAAGACTAGGAACCTCTTAGAAAAATGGTTTTGAATTCACTGGGCCTGAAATACAGTAGAAGCTCAATTAATCCACTTCAACCAGATAGGCGAACTTACCACATTTTTCTTATCCCTTTTTTCCCAATATTGGTTTGCAATCCATCCTTGAATGAGAATGGAAATCATTACGTACATTTTTTTTAGCTCCAGCAAGAACTTGAGAAAACATAGAGCACTTGTATTTTACTCTACAGTGAGTCCAGGGGAAGACCCAGGAGTTAAGCGATAGAATGAACTTTGGCATTCGGCAATAAGAAGCAGCTGAACTCAGGATCTTAGGCCAAGGCAAAGAGGAATATTTACCAGAGTAATGGCTCCCATAAAAGGTCTTTCAGAAACTTACAAATACCAAGCATTCTAAATATATTGTAGAGAATCTGTTTGGACTTTTAATTGGTTGCTCTACCCATGTTGCCTCAAAGTTTCCTGGAGTCTGCCAGGAAAGGCATAGGCCTGCCCAGAAGCATTTCTGAGGCAATAGATTTTCAGTGTCTGCTTTTCATATACATAGGACAATCACACAGTGAGAGGCCAACAGCATTCAGTAAGAAGTGCTCAGGATCGAGAAGACATTTAAAGACATGTGTGTGGATGAATAACATGTGCAAGGAATGCCAACACCCTTGGAAAAAACTTGTTTTTTATCTGTGTCAGAATTTGTGCGGAAGATAAGAGTAGGCCTTAATAACCTTGTGAAGTTATTCTGGTGTGGGAATTAGGGGAAAAGCAGGCCCTGGAAAAAGAAAGATGCAATAGAAAAGCTAAAGGGAAGGAACCCAATGACTTCCCGTATAATATTAAGGAAGAAATTCTCCCTAAAGAGTGAAAGGAGCAGAAGGAATACAAAGCTTCCCCTCTGGAGCGCACTACGAAGTGGACTGGCCTGAGGGGAAACCTGAGGCCTCTTAGGATCAAGTCCATCTGTGCAGTTCTGAAAAAATCAAAATAGAAACTTGGCCCAGAAATGTAGGTCAGGAAAACTAAGGAAAGAGAGGCATTAACCTTACATTTTTGCTGTTCTATTCCTTCTTTCTGATTCTTTGAGAAAGTATTGAAAAGAGTAGTTAGGCATTTAGATTCTTTATTTGTCTTCATCTTTCTGGTCCAGATTTCTACCTGCAATTCACTGAAAGCTGAAGTGACAGATATAGGCAATTAGGGTTTGAATGCAGATTGTAGATGCTACCTAAAGCCAGTCTGTTGCATTGTGCTCCACAGAAAATTCAGCCAATCTAGTGGGACTACCTATATGCCAAGCGCAATGTAGAGAGATAAAAGCAGGCCAAGAAGGTGATAAAGATCTAGAGGGCAAGAGAATTGAAGGTATTTAATTTGCAGGAATTGTTAAAACAATAGAGGTGCTGGTAAGGGCATGATATACCTTCTTCTGTGGCCTTCATTGTCTCAGAGAATGTGCTCATTATTTCTTATAACCTGTAATATTTTCCCTACTTTTCACTCTGAGAGCGCCACCAGAAATACTCTCAGAAATGGTCAGAACCTTTTTTTTTTTTTAATGCCAAGCCAGCTGTGTTCAAAGTCATAGGCTTGAATGTCGCAAGAGGCATACCTAACTCATATACCATCTGCTGGTTAAATAATTTTTCAGACAAAAAAGAATTAAAGACAAAGGAAGATAAAACATAAGTGGGGGATAATTTAGATATTTTATATGTGGAGAGCTTATATGGTGTAAGGATCAAGAATGTGAAGAAATGGATTGCATTCCTCCAATTTCATTGAACTAATTGTGAGTCCTTGAAGCTTGTTCTCCTCTTTATAAAATGAGGGGATTTGTCAAGATTCCCTAATGGTGCCAGTGTGTTGTAATTAAGTCTATTCAAGAAATAATCCTTATCTTGATTAGGTAAATAGGACTTGATTAATTCCACTCTGATTAAACACTGCTTCTGAAAATGTCCTGGAGGCTTCTATGGATTCTACCAAGCAAATCACCATTTTCACCCGGCAGAAACTCAAAGTGCCCCAGTATCCTTCAAGATAAAGATCAAGCCAGGATCCAAGTGCCCTAGCACATGAAACACTTCTACAGATGGTTGTGGTTTGCCTTGCAAGTGGAATGGCATTGGTCAGGACTGATGATGGAGGGGACGGGAGGGGAAGGCAGAAAGGAGACGTTCCTTTGAAATATCAAAAAGATTTTATACATCTTTTCTGCCCTTTTATAAAGACTTCATCTGGCAGCCAGATTGCCTTAATGGTCTGCCTAAAAAGGCCCACCCTGGCCTGACATAGCCAGACACACTCTCTCCTGCTTTGCTTTGCTCCTTTGATGCTGTCACATGTCCTTCATTTTCTACATTTCATTCATTCTTTGCCTTTAAGCTACAAGGATAAAAGTGCCTGGCATTAAAAAAATTCAGCTTACATTTTTTTAAAGGAGTAGACATTTCATGCAGCCTTTGATTTCTTTCTAGGAGAAAAATCATTACTTTGCTTGAAAGGAGAGACTATTTCCTCATCCCTTCCTCCAACCCACCCTTCACCCTAGCTCCCCATTTTCAGCGGTAAGTAATGTACAGGGAGTGGAGCAGAGAAAGGCTAGAGAAATAATTGTCTCCCAGAACGCTTTTCTGCCACTATAGTGAATTAAAAAGTACGAACACTCATTTACTGCTAAACAATGACCATACATACTTAGAACGTTTTAAAGCAGAGTACTACATTCAACATCTGTTAAATATTGTTTGAGATCATTGCTTTCAGAATAGGTGATACTGAGGAGGAAAGGTAACAGGGTGTACTGTGTGCTGGCTGTAGAATCTCTAGGGATGCATAAGAGAGACCTAGAGGCATCTGT
This sequence comes from Tympanoctomys barrerae, assembly GCA_002564285.1. Lineage (NCBI taxonomy): Eukaryota > Metazoa > Chordata > Mammalia > Rodentia > Octodontidae > Tympanoctomys > Tympanoctomys barrerae. The sequence goes on along the minus strand of NDGN011558595.1, from coordinate 14,761 downwards.
GGAAGGAAGGCATCAATGGAAATAGAGTCATCACCTTATAGTATGTAGGAAACACTATATAATAGATATCTTGTATGTGGAAATACTCCAGTATTAAATTGTGGTTATACTCTGCTCTGTGTCTGCAGATTAATGAGTTTGATCATAAATATAGAGGAACACACAGTATATTAAATCAATGCCAAATGGGGCCCTGTATGCAATGTCTAAACAGTCAAATGAGGAAAAATAAAGCATGATGAGATTTACAGATAGCACAAGCAACTCCCTTTTACAGCAGGTGTTTAGAACACAAGTGAAAAGAAAATGCCTGGAGTTGATACTTAGCTTTGAGCCAGAACTGATGCTGAAGATATGTGAAATGTGGTAAGAGAAAAAAAAAAATCACAAAATTCTTGACAGAGAGAAAAAAGAAGAAATGTATCACCCAGCTATTGAACTCCAGGGAATAAAAAGATGCCAAAATGTAGGAAATGAAAATATATTAAAGGGGACTATGTGAAACTAAATGAACCACAACAAATAAGGAAACAGTTAAAAGTCTTCATTGAAAATTCAGTATAAATGTAGTCTGAGCATCAAATACATGAGAGACTGGTGAATGCAAAACCAAACTGTCTGGATAACATGCAAAGTCAAAGAATCTCCTGTCAAGAAAAAGAAGAAATCATCCAACCAAGGCAAACATCAATAAAGTTAAAGTCTAGAAGAAACCTCGCAAACATAGTCGCAACCCATGGAAGGTACTTAGAATATATGACGAACAGTATCTGTTCATTAGGTAGCTGCATCTCTTAGGCATCAACTTTATCTAAGCTTAACTAGGCCCACACTTGAAGGGGCAGAACTCATAAGTGAATTGAAAGAACTGTCTCATAATCTGTGAGAGAAAACAGAAAAATCAGGCAGGCAGATTGAAATAGTGGCCTCCTTGATTATTAACCCATTTTTCCCCTTGCCCAGTGAATGCTCGCACGTGGCAGCTCTGGCTGTGGCACTTTCCATACCATAACTCTTGGATTATAGTCCTAGCCTTAGCCCTAAAGTCTGCCACAAAATATCTCACCTTCTTTATTTTCACATCACTCTCGTGTATTGCTACCTTTGGAAACAAAAGTAGTTACAGCACTCTGGCATTAGGAGTGATATTTCAATTTATAAAGTATAGTAATTCTTGATTGCTGAAAATTAAATAATAATGTCCAAGAGTGAGCTATATATACAAAAAAAGAAAGAAAAGAAAAAGAAAGAGAAAAAGAGATAAGCGATCCCAGGCAACACCAAGTTTCCATTCAAAAGAAGTAAGTAATGATGAAATCATTGGCTCTCATTGGCTATACTGGTCTTAACAGTTCCATGCAAAATGAAAAGCACTCAGTAAATGCTTTAAAACTTTCTTTTTTGACAGCGAAAGAGTATAGCTTCTGTAAATATTATTAATTTACAAGAAAGCTACTAAGACTTTTCTAAATACATGTTTTAAAATAATTTTCTAAAGATGTAAATTGGTGAAAAATTGACACTGAGCAATAGTTTTGAAAGTGTCATTATGGACCAGGATCTTAGAAATAGAAAAGATGATCAGTCAAAGAAGGTACTAGATGTGGCAAGGTACTAAATGCGTGACTAGTACAATAAAATACTTACATGTATTAAAAGATGTGAAGGGCAATTGGGCTTTAATTGGTAAAGGAAAATGTCAGCGTTCAAATTTAGTGTAATGTTTAAAACTGTCATCTCACATATGACTTTTTTGGTGTTTCTGTCAAGTGAAGAACATTCTTTCCTTGCTCAGAATTTCAATTGTTCTGTTGTTGTGGGGGCTTGAATCCCCAAAAGAGTAGGCGGAAAATATCAAGTGTTAGAAACTAACACTGAAGCTTCAGAAGTGCCATTTAGTGATGGAGATAAAGGTTCCACCAACGACGGGAATATTTTACCTTTTGTGCCATTGTATCTTCTTCACTAACCTCCAGCTTCAAAATCATGCTGTAAAGTCTGTACCTGCTCAGTCTGGACACCACTCTAACTGTTTAGAAACAGAATTCCTTACCAAACCATGGAAATGTATATATATTCAATATAACAGCATATATATATGCTATTATATATAGTATTACATATGTATATGACATATGCATATGTATGGTATTGCAGTACGTAGTTAGTAAACAAATACAAATGAGATGAAATGACTTGTAACAGAGAGAAAACACACACACACACACACACACACACACACACACAGAGGCAACGAGACTGAGAGGTAGAGAGACACAGAGAGAAGAGAAAGTTCCACTGTGAAATTATAAAGTTAAAATGTGTTATTTAAGTAATGTGAGTGGTTAATAGATAAAGGAAGGATTTAAAAATAAGAAGTCTATTATTTTAGCTCTACCAGATAGAGGTACGTGTGGTATATTCTCTTGCTCTGGCTTTCTCGCGCTCTCACTCATGGGTGTGCTCTTGCACTCCCACCCTCTTCCTCTTTCCTTCCCTCAACCCCTCCTTCTCTCTTCCCCTCTCATTCATCTCTATCTGTCTGACTCTCTTTTTCTCCACCTTCTAAGTCATCCAAATGTTCCATCATTACATCTACCTGGAAAACCTTCTGCATCTTCAAAAAAACAAAGAAAGAAAGAAAGAAAGAAAGAAAGAAAGAAAGAAAGAAAGAAAGAAAGAA
>NDGN011558595.1:0-12028 GCA_002564285.1 Tympanoctomys barrerae | reverse complement strand
AAAGAAAGAAAGAAAGAAAGAAAGAAAGAAAGAAAGAAAGAAAGAAAGAAAAAAGAAAAAAGTTGCTGATAATAAATATTTTCACCCATGCCCCATTCCAGCCAATTCAGCTAAAATGCCTTGATTCCTTTATTCCTCTTCTTTCTATTTTTTTAAAAAATTATTTGGTTGTCTTGTCATACCAATTCTATCTTGAAAGCATATTTTGCCACTTTCTTGTGACATTTCACATAGTAAACAAGAGTACGAAGTCTAGAGTTGGCTGTTATGGCTCATATCTTTTTCTTTCCTCTCACTAAAATCTACCAAGTTACTAATTATTTTGTCCATCAGTTTTCTTATCTGTAAACTAAAAACAAAAGTAATGAATTATTTTAGTAAAATTTAAAATTTTTTAAGCCTTTAATCCTCAATAAACTTAGATGTTGCAATATTGCTGCTGGTGATGATGAATACAATTATGCTCATGATTATGAGACACAAGAGCATTCTAAACCTTTAAATCTGTCATGTGACCAAGTGCAATCACGGGTCTCCTACGCTCTCCTTTCTATTGTTTCACATCTAACTTCTCTCTGGCACCAAGTGGCCATCATACATCTCAAGTATCCTTATTGTTCAACATGCACATCGATTATGGAAAAAATGTAAATCCTGTTCCCTTTTTTGAATCTTTATGATTTTTAATTCATTTTATGGAGGAAAAAAGATAAAATAGCAATGAAACAGTGTCAAAACAGGTTACTAGGACAGTTACAATAATTAATACATTGCATGTTGTTGTCTTTGCAGTAGGTATTCAGAGGGCATGATATCTTGTCTAAACAATATTAGTACAAACCTTTCTTCTCAATGAACTAAGTGAAAGTAGCTGTATATCTATTCTATCTCTCTATATATACATATATATATTATATATAACATTATATATATATATATATGGCTTTTTTCACAACAAAATAGTCCTTTATTTATATCCCCATTTTTTGTTTTGTTTTGTTGGAAATGGGTGTTCCAGTGCAGTTAGAGAAGCTATATTTGGAGAAGTCTTTAGAGGTCCTTTTCATACTTGATGCCAATCCAAAGATTGTAGGTACTTCCATTTAGCAAAATAACTGAATATAGTGTGATAGTCTGTAATAGTAGTGAGTTATCAACACAGTTGGCAATTGTCAGAAATTGTTGACTTGAGCCTTTTACAGCTCAGCATATTAATAGAGCTCTACATTTTATACCTCATAATTACACATTCTACTTGATCATTAAGACCAAGCTAAAGCAAGATCTATATAACAAGAAATGTAACTTTTGTTATCTGACAAGTTCAGTTAAATCCCCTTGATATTTACCCTGGAACCATGTAAGCACCTTGTGGGTCTTTTGTCAGTGTCAGCCATCTGGATGAGTCACGGCCATTGCTTGACCAATTTGCTTTCTGTGAAAGCCTGAGAACTTTTTCTCTCTAAGTGACTCTCCTTAGGCACACCATACATCGTTGATCATTTTTATCTGTGGCCCCATAATCTCCTTGATCAGAAAATTTGGGATACCACTTAGTTCCAGGATGTCACAGCAGAGGTTCTCTAATGTCCTGAGTCCTCTTTGACCTTGGAGAGGTAGGGCCAATATATTGGCTCTTTTGCCCACCTTTCCCTCTAATTTTTGGTCTGCAAACTTTAGTTGTTAAACATTCAGAAAAGAAGCTTAAAAGAAGAAATAAAAATTGAAAAGTGTAACACACTTACATGGAAAGAGAGAACTTAAGGATTAAATACTGAAGAGAGAGAAAGGAGAAAACTTAGGAAATATGGCAGGGGCAAAACCATACATTTATATAAACAAGATAGTTAAGGTAATGGTCCTGAGAATTTCCATCAAGTTTTTGAAAACAGCAGTTAATGAGTAGAATTCTCACCCTGCGTAACTCTATATGCTGATATCTGTGAATAAAGAAACTACACTGTGGACAACAATGTGGAATACTAAAACTGTACTTAAGAAGGGCCAGCCAAATAACTCAGTAGAATAAAGTGCCTGAAAACAGGCTCAGGGACCAAGGGTTCTATCCCTGGGCCTGCAGTGCTGGCCCCGCCTCGGGAGCGTTCTGAGACAGCAATTGAGACTGGGCATGGTGCACCTGTTCAGTCAGCTGTACCCCACAACTTGCCTTTAGTAAAGTAATTATCAGAAGTTCTTTTCCACCTAGTCTTTACCTTTGCAAGTCTTCTAGACAAAAGTGCTGCCTATTTAACGAAATATAAAATGGTTCCAATATCAATACTAAAATTGGCAACTGTCATGTAATATTTAACTAACGGTGTGTTAGGATCTCTACCCTATGAGAGAATAATTAGCATTGTCATCAATTTAATGATAAAGAAACATATTCTCTAATGCCCAAAACTAGAAATTTAGGACTGACATTCAAACCCACTTCTATCCCACTTGAGGTTTGTACTCTCATTTACCATCCCCATGCCCCCAAAACTGTGTATTTGCTTATTTCTTTTCTAATACCATACTCTAGTCCCATGAACTGCAACCCTATTCAAGGCCAATATCTTACTTTACATACCTCACCATACACTACACTATAACGTGCATGCAATACTGAGGAAATCATCTGATTTAGATTTACATTTTGTCAAGAAAGTACTGTCCAAATATGTGTGCCCCCACTGGAAGTATGGGATGCCATCATATTTCGTCTCTTCATCTTGAATTCAGGGAGTCTCCTTTAAAAGGGGGTCATCTATAAATTAGATTTATCTTTACTACTTAATCATCCTGTGCCCAGAAGCCAAATATAGATGGTCCCCTATGTCTCTCTCTCTCTCTCTCTATATATATATATATGTATACACATTCATATGTATATATAATTATATATAATATATGCATATATTATATAATATACACATATATGTATATTATATATAATATATGTATATATAGTAATATTTATATGTATATATAATATATACATATATATTTATATGTATATATAATGTATACATATATATATATATATTTCTCAGAACTATAGCCACATCAGTTTCATTCTAAATCCTTTAATAAATTTGATTTGGACATTCAGAGAGAGAGTCTGTTTTAAAAATTATACTATATATTGTGCAGCTATAAATTCACAAAGACTGACAGTTTGCCCTGTGTTCTAACCCCATTCCAGTGTTTTTCAGTTACAGTTCTCTCTCAGTAAATCTACAGCCATCATTGTCATGATAATATCTGAAACATTTTTTGTATTGTCAATGTATAAAACGTGCCTAATACAACAAACATTCAAAAAACATATTTTGTCATTATATTGTATGAAAATATACATGACTGGATTCAAACCCTGACAAATCTTATGTTTAATAAGGCTTGTTTAAGACTCTAATATTTCTGTTAAAAAGACAAATAAAGGTAACTCTAGAAGGCATTTATTACCACTCTACTTTAAAATATTATGAAAGATCTTCTCTGGACAGCCTTGTTTTTTCCAACTTTTTCCTTAATCGCTTTTCCCACCCATAATAACATAAAGCCTGGCAGGATCAGGCGCTGTCCATGACCTTTTCCGTAGCAACCTGCTATAGCACTTTGGGTACTTGCATTATTTGGATGTTTATGTTGTAAGGTCCACATAGCCTAGTCTATTTCTGTTTTGTTCTCTGCCACATTCTTGGTGTCTGCCTAGTTCATATGAAGTTCAAAATATATGTTTAATAAAAATCGCTATGTATTGATGGAGACATAAGTGAAGTAATTAATTTCCAGGATTACATGTCTGTCTGTAAAAAGTCTATATTATAAAAATAACCTTAGGAATAACTTCAGTCACGCCCTTTGTTATGGTGTTAGATTGTCTCCTTTGCTAGAAGCGTTTAGTGAATGTTCTTGGACTCAAACAACATCCGAAAGTTATTTTATGGAACAGTGATTTCCGGCCCCTTTAATTTAAAGTAACTTTTCACTAATAACATTTTTTGGGGCTTCCCTGCATAGATTATACTAAAACTTCCCTCTGAAGCTGAAGTACATCGTATTTTATTCATTTTTCATAAAACATATCTTTTCAACTTTAAATTTTCTTGGTGGAATGCTCTACAACAACAGCTCCTAAATGTAATCATTGCCCAGTTTGAAACACAATTTCCTGAGACAAGCTCATAAAAATATAGATTCTTGGATCCCCTCAGGGAGAATCTGTGGTAGGATGTGCAAATCTAAAACATTAAGGAAATTTCGAAAGAAATCAGATGCATATACCTTGGGGAATCAGTCTTGGCTCACTCTGGCTATGGAGAACGGGGAGTCTGATGCTTACATAGTAGTGGCTATCTGCCCTAACAGACTGTCAAGAGTAATAAAAATAATTTTACCAAAAGTGCTTTGGGAAAAATAAAAACAGCTTAGAATTGCCAAGTCCTGAGAGATACGCTGAAGTTTTCACTTTACATCAGTCACACTGGTGTCATCATACAGCATTTGCACAGGTTACTGATACTGTGAATTAGGGTGCATTTACAAATGTGATGCGTGTTGAAAGTCCACAGTCATGACAGATGTAAGCTCTCTGCGTAGGTTTGGAATAAAATATTTTAGAAATAATTACAGTTCAATGCAGTTCAATGTTCATCGCATTTGGGTTTAGGGAATTAAGCATCAACTAACACCTCTCATTTTGGAATGGAACTCTATCCTTTGTTACTAGGTTAGCACAACTTGAGCACAGGAAAAGCAAAAGAGGCTTAAACATAATAGTTCCAATAGGGTATCTGATTTGCCAAAGGGTAGTATTCTATTTTCCACTGATAATTTGTTACCAGATAAAGTGGTATAACTGTGAAATTCCTGTAAAAAATCAGCCATTGTTTAAAAGAGTTATTTAGAATACAAAATAATATGAGAATTATATTTGATTGCTTTGGTGATTTTTTTAATGGTACTCATTTAGTGTCTTTGATTTCAACAGATCTCTCTAATATTCTGGAAATATTATCCATGAACCACTTCAGTCATCTTAAAAATACAACTATTTTTGGGTAAAAGTAATAGCTATTTAGTACACTGTGGCCTAAAAAAAAACCACATTAAAACTGTTACTCTTTAGTCAGATACTCAAAGGAATTTTTAATAATATCTATCATAATAGCTATATCTTTTATTTATTAATTATTTATTTGACACAAGGTCTCACTGCACAGTTCAGAATCATAGTGATCCTCCTGTCTCAGCCTCCCTAGTGCTGGGATTACAAGTGCATGCCACCACACCCAGTTTCAGGGTGCACTGGGATTTCAGAGCAGGAAAAGCATATGATACCAGGGATTCAATGTGGGTCCTTGCACATGTAAGGCAGGCACTTAGACCTGTGAGCTATCACTCCAGCCCTGTTATATCTTTTATTATTTTAGCTGATTTTGTCCATTCATAGACAAGGGATTAGGTTCAGTACAGAAAATGTGGCAACTTTTATATATGTGCAGAATAATTAACCCATGAAACTATTGGCTATCAAATTCACTTGTGTCTTGCACTGGTTTCTTCTCCTTCTTCAAACGCAATGATGAGCAACTCATTGCATCATAACAGAATCCACATGAACCTTTTCCTAGTGTTTTAAGATATAATATTTATATCTTAATATAATATTTCCTAGTGTTTTAATATAATATTTAGTTGTTCAAAATTGGCAGATAAAATATTAAGTACTGATCTTGAACAACATGATTTTTTGAAGTATATATACATTGCAGAATGGTAAATGTGCCTAATTAACATACACATATCCTACATATTTATCATTTTGCAGTGAAAATGCTTCACATCTCCTCTCCTTTTGGTTTTGAAAAAAATGTTATCATAAGTTATAGTTACCATGTTTTGTAATAGATCTCTTTGTGTTTATTCTTCCTTTCTAACTGTAATCTGCATTTCTTGCCACCTCCTCAGTCTACGCATTTTCAACTGCCTAAGCACTTTGTAACCATCTTTCTATCTGTTTCTATGAGGTAAATGTGATATTTTACATAGGAAGGAGTCATGTGGTAATTGTTTATTTCTTGCTTATTTCACATAATAGAATGTTCTCCTGGTTCATCAATGCAGTAGTAAATGATAGTATTTCATTGATTTTAATGATGGAATAGTGTTGGATATGGATATATTCATATCCATTGGATATAGATATCATATTTTTAAAAGCACCTATTGCCTTAAGTACATTTCAATTAATTTTTAGCTTGGATATGCTGAATAGTGCTATCCTAAATATGAGCATTCAGGTGTCACTTAGTCATGCTGATTTCATTTCTTTGGGATATAAATAAGATTGCTGGATCTTAAGGTAATTAAACTTTTAATTTCTACATGCACCTCAACACTATTTCCATAATGGCTGCACTAATTTATACTCCCACCAACAGTACATAAAGGATCTTTTTATCCACATCTTGCACAACACTTACTCTCTTTGATCTTTTTGATAATCGCCATTTTACTGGGGTGATGAGATCTCTCATTGTGGTTTTGATTTGCATTTCTTAGATGATTAATGATACTGAACATTGTTATATACTCGTTAGCTATTTGTATGATTTCTTTTGAGAAATGTGTATTTATGATTTTGCCATTTAATAATTCCTTGAGTTTCTTATATATTTTGAATGTCAACCCTTATTGCATGATACTTTGTAAATATTTTCTTTCAGTCTATAGGTTGTCTTTTTACTCTCTTGATTTTTTTTACATTTCCCATACAGAAGCATTTTTCTTCGATGAAACAATATTTATTTTTCTTATCTAATCTGTGTTCTTCAGGTTACATTAAATGAATTTGCCTCCTATAATCAAAAAACAACCTATGTTGTACCATGGTGTTTAAGTCCAGAACTCTTTTCTATGAACATCTGTTTTCTTAACCACACAGATTCAGTGGTACCTTGGTCTGCAAACTTAATTTGTTTCACGGTGTCAGGGGTGATGGCAGCCCTAGTTTTTATTTGCAAAAGATGACTATGACCCCACTTGTCACCTGAAGTGGAATTTACTATTGGAAGAAAATTTTTGCTGAATGCTTTTAGTTGCAAAACGCATTGTTTGAAAACAGAAGCATGTGTGAACTGAATATTACAGTACCATCTTTAACTTCTTTAACATTATTTCTGATGGGAACTTTTTAAGGAAAAATAGTCACGTAAAATATCTGAGACAATGAATCAAAACTTTCAGATCTTCATGTCACCACATACCATTCATGAGCTCTGACATTAGCTCATATTTTTCAGATCTTTCAAGAGGTAGCCATGTTTATTTGAGCAGTTATTTGCCTAAGTTTACTGCCCCAAACAAGGTGTGCTTCATAAGAGCAGCAACCATAGCTGTCTGGACCACATGAAGTGTGACCCCTGACATATTTATTTTACATATCAGCTCTGATATACTGGACACTATGGATGTAAGAATAATTCTTTTTGATTTTTCTTATTTTTATTTATGTATTTTATGTATTTCGTACAGGGTCTCACTGCACAGCTTGGACTCATAATGATCCTCCTGTTTTCAGCCTCCATAGCACTGGGATTACAAGTGTATGCCACCAGGCCTGGTTTAGGTTGCTGGCTCAGGGCACCGGGGGTGGGACTGGCACAGCACTCAGTACCAGGGATCGAGTCCCCTTCCTTGCGTTTGCCTAAGCATGTGCTCTAGTCTGCTGAACTATCTCTCTGGTCCTTTTAGAATAATTCTATAAAAGTTGCCATTTGAAAAAAATCATTGACTGAAAATGAACATACCCAGAAACATTTATTATAAAAATGCTATAAATGTTAGCTCTACTTAAGATAAATATGACTTTTTGCCTAAGTATACACATCCTATTTAACCCCCCAAATCTAATTATTATAGTCTGAAGTCAAAAATATGTATTCCTAGTGAAACTTTGTTATGTACAGTTTTCCTGACATTTTTTCAGACTTTAATGTTCTTGGGAACTATGAACTTGCTCCCTCTTCAACTATTCAATCTCCAACTTCTCCTTCCTACCTAAGTCCATCTTCTAACGATCTGGGATGAGGCAGACATTCCTTTTTCCACGGGAGTCCGTGATCGCAGAGGTCTGCACACTAGTGTTCACGTTAGTGTCTATGTGCTGCACAGGGTGATTATTGGAGGATGTGAGAGTAGGTGACACTGCTTCCAGATGTCTGCAAAGATTTTGTGATTCTGGGCTTTGAGGTGGCTGCCAGAAACAGCACAAACACGCAAAAAGAAAGTTTCATCAACAACTGTATGTTTTTTCCTTGTGGGATTGAATGGTTGGAGACATTTAAACTTAAACCTTGCCATGGCATAGGGGTCATTGTATAGGAAGTGGGAGGGAGGTAGAAGTCACTGCTGGTGACAGGCCCTTTTTGTAAGAACACAGATTTGAGGGGCAGACATAGGTGTAAGAGGTACTAGAATAAAACATCTCCTGTTGATGGACACTCTTTCTGGAGTAAGACAGAATCTTAGTGATGTTCTATTTGCATTTCTATAATAGCCAGAGATGTTGAACATTTCTTCTTCTGTTTATTGATCATGTGTACTTCTACCCATGAGAAATGCAATCTATAGGCACTGCAAACATGGGCTAACAAAAATAAAAAATAAAAAAGGAAACCTCAGGGAATACAAAGTGACTAACATCCAACTTGATAAATTCCCAGTGACTGAAACTGCATTAGGAGAGAGTGAAAAACCATCAAGGTGACATAATACTTGGAGGAGCTTTCAACAAGAAGTTTTTCCAAGATAATGCATGTACTTTTCTCCAAAAATGCTCCTTAAAACTTTTTATTTAATTTAATATTTAATTTATCTTTGCTATCCATTTTAAAGTCTAGGATAGAGAAACACAATGAATAATCGATTTGGCTTCTCCTAGGCCTCAAACTAACAAACATTTTTTTTTGTTTTCTATTGGGAGTCATTTTCAAAGGGGGTAGCATATGTGTTAGCCATATGTTTGATCCCATATAATTCCTATTAGCATTTATAGTGGCCTCCTGTAATCATTTCATCCTTTTCTACCATTTCTACCACTAGAGTGGTTTAGGCAGAGAAGCCTAAAATTGTGGGCTCATAACCAGTCTGCCCACTATAAATCTCTTCCTTGTGCACACATACACATGTATGTATAAACTTATGCAAGCACGTGCACATTCTCACAATCACCTAAGGCCTTTAGAAGGATTGTCCCTATTGGAAAATATCACTAGGTACTTAGACTATTTTCAGTGTTTCCCTTTTGAGTTATAACCTCCTGTCTTTAACATCAAAGACTGTCTACTGCTTTGAGACTAGCTAAGTCAGAGCTCAGCACAATCTGTTAAACATCCCAGCCACTACAGAAACATCTTCTGCAGTGATACTATGGATTTTCTTCTGTTGTTTGGTGCATCTTCTGGATATCCAAGATGGCATATTCTCAAAGTAGGTGCTCCTTAAATACTTGCTACATGAATGGATGACTGCTTTCAACCACTTTGAGGTCAATGCCATGTAGGAGATAAGAAAAATCTGATAAAAACATTGTATTTTTCCCACACGAGAGGACATTGTATAAAAACCTTCCATTGTCCCTGTATGATTCTGAGGAAACTTTACATATTTAATTTGTTGATATATTTTATTTTATTATCTTTATTCTCCTGTGTTCTTATTTGCACAGTTGCATTTCACATTGTAAAATGCAAGCTATGCTCTTTGGCTACATTGGTAAAACTCCCAAGTTCCATTTCACATATATTGAACCTCAGGAGGCCTATATCATGCTTACCTGTTGAGACATTTCTCATGAGTGAATTCTTGCCCTCCCAACCTCGTAGATTCCTATTAATCTCCATCAAAATGACACATATGTCTGTTGATTTGGACTTCCTCACCTCATGACTTACAAAATATTGACTTAAACACATCTTATCCTAGACCTTTGTGTTGCGGTTTGTGTCTAGACTTCCCTCCACAGCCTATAGTCATGCTGCTAGCATTGTTGATCGATTCATGGTCCAATACTGGGATTCTGGGTATAAGTGCTACACCCTCCCTATGGTGGGAACATGCGTACAATGTAAGAGAGGGAAAGACGCTTGCTTTCTGCTCCTCTTCCCTTCTTCTCTTCTGTTTTGCTGTTTCCTGCTGCCATGAATTGCTGCCCTCTGCCATGTGCCGCTGCCTTAGAGCCAGCCAAGTATGGACTGAAACCTCCACAAAATGTGAACTAAATAAATCTTTTCTTCCTTGATTTTTGGCATCCAGAATTTTGTCTCAGTAATGAAAGAAAAGAAACCAAAACACTTTGGGACACATTACACTTCACAAATGTCAACCTTGGGAATTATTCTTTCTTTTTATAATATGTTTTACATACAAAGCCAAAGCATAAGAAAACAAACATTGCACATTACAGCTATGATGTGTGCTCATTTTTCAGGACAGTGGTTTCAAAACTGTATCCCAAGGACTTCATATTTTCATAAAACTTCTCACTGTACTTTCTATCAGAAAATCTGAAACATTTGCCAATTCTGCTCTTATCTTGTTTGTACAACTTGAGCTCTAAATAAATTATTTTTTGATTGTTTCTGTTTTTTTTTGTTTTGTTTTGGGTTTTTTTTTTTTTTTTTGTGGAACCGGGGATTGAACTCAGGCCCTTGCACTTTCCAGGGAAGTGCTTATTCCACTGAGCCATCTCCTCGGCCCCTAAATTATTTTTTGAGAAAACACTCCCAATAACATAATTGAATGTTTTCTTTTGTTTGTTCTGAAATCTACTGTGTTAAGGCATAAATACAAAAGTATGGAAATGTGATACTAATTTTAAATTATCTATTGAGCATTAAAAGACTTTGGAACACTAGTTTTTGCCATGCTATTCAAAAATAACTTATTAACACAAGATACCATTATTTTCGGTTCATGTTGGTGTAATCTTTATGCCCACTTTGTAAAATTGACTTAGTTTTTATTCTCCTTTAGTCTCCCTCATGGCAGATCTTAGATATACTACTAGTTATAAAAGCTAGTTAAAACAAAGAACAAAATTAGACATGGTTCCTAATGCCATGCAGCTTATTATCTAGTGGAAATTGTTTTTTGATAGTCATCATTTCAGATACTAACAAAGATGCTTTGAGAGTTTGCTTGAATGGTTAGTTGTTTGCTAATTTTGTTGGCTGACTCATCCTTTCATAAGTTTGACAAATAAAATCATGACAGTGGTTGAAGCTGGGTAAGATAATGAAATAGTGCTGATTGTTCTTTGATATGCAGTAGTCTTGGTTAATGATGTATTGTTTTCCAAATTAAACATGGGATTGTTACTTTTAAGGCAGAGTTTATTTTTTGCCTATCTGTGAATTTCTCCATTTCCTACTGTTTCTAATACAATTCTTTGCACATATAAGGTACTCAATAAGCTGTATGAAATTCCAGTTATTATATGTCTGTAATTCTGCCTCTACTGATAAGGGCAATGACTGAGCTACTGCAGGTATTTTTGAGCTTCATACAAAGCTGTGTGGAAGTAGGAACTACTCTTGTCTGGAATAGGAAAATATATGAGTAAAGGGTTAAATCATGTGACCTTCAAATCCCCTTCTACCTCTTAACATTTTGATTCTGCATACATAATTGCACAAGGATGCATGTTTAATAGATTTCAGCACATGTTCGCAACACATAATGTGTGCATTCATTTTAAGGAGTTTGTACATGTATATAAAATATATTAGTTCTTTTTTACTTTTTAAAGTTTTATTAGTATATGTTTCCATACATAATGATTTATAAACATGTTTCTTTTGCACCAGGTTTTCATATTCTTTCATGTGGGTTTTCATTAAGTTTACTACATTCATTAGCATAATATTCTCTGCATTATACCAAACATACCAGGAAAGCTGGCAGGCTCTGGTTCTTACCCCAGAAGTACCTTCACCATAAGCTATTCTTAGAATATGGCATCCTTTTTGATCCT
>NDGN011558594.1:25391-37535 GCA_002564285.1 Tympanoctomys barrerae | reverse complement strand
TTCTTTCTTTCTTTCTTTCTTTCTTTCTTTCTTTCTTTCTTTCTTTCTTTCCTTCTTTTTTGTACAGGGACTCACTATGCAGCTCAGACTCGTAGTGATCCTCCTGTTTTCAGCCTCTCCAGCTCTGGGATTATAGGCACACACCACCATGCCTAGACTTCTCTTTTGTTTCTGAATGAACTTGGCTCCAGCTTTTTAACTATTTTGGGAATTATGAGCCCTCAGGGGTTCCCATGGCCAACGCAACACACATACTCAGATGCGCATACTCACCCCAAAACACAGAATGCTGCGAATTTGCCCCAGATCTCCTTTCTTCAAGCCCAGCCGTGGCCATCTCTGATCCTAGAGGATGGGATATTGGTACAGCAAAGTCTTTGAATCAGGAGTTCTGGGTCCGCATCTACAATGGGATGGTGGACTTCCATGGTTTTTGATGCAGTCATCTGGGGCCCACATGCTAGCCCCACAGGTGACACTGCTAGGGTGGCCAAAGCTGGCTCTCTCCCTGCCCCCAGATGTGCCATGCTGGGTTCAGTTCTCTGGGCAATCAGATCAGCTGGCCTGGGTTATGAGTTCCCTGCCACCGAGAAGTTTGGAGGCTGAGCCTTTCTGGGCAGTAAGTCTGCATTGGACCAGGAGCCTTCTGAGATTGGCCCAGCCCTCTTCAAGGAGGTGGGATGCTTGAGGGCTGAACTGGAGTTGGGGCGGGGTGCTGGGAGCAGACTGGGGATGCCTGCCATGCAGCATTCAGACAAGTGAACGTGTAGCTCAGAGTGTGGGGCTAGAATTCTGAAGATAGGAAGGGTTACGGACTTGTTAACCTAAGGTTATGGCCAGTGACTTTAACCATTTGCGGAGTCACAGACTCCTTCGTGAAGCTGATGAAGAATACGCACACGTTGTCCAGAATAATGCACAGATACAGAACCTTTTAGTAGAATTTTAAATGGGTTCATGACTGCCTCGAGCTTCCCTAGAGACCCTAGCTAAGGGGATGGAGGCGGAAGTGGTGAGAGGACTGGGGGAGAACAGGGAGCAGCAAGGTGAGGCAGGCATAGTGGGACAGTGAAGGTGCTGTCTGTGGGTGAGGAGGATGCCAGGGAGAGCACAGTGACCTGCCCAAAGCAAGAGTGAGCCTCCCACCCTGTGGCCAGTGGGCTGCATGCCCCCTGGTGTGCAGCAGGTGAGGCATGAGGGCCAAGGGTGGCTGCTGGGGGTAGTTAGGAAGGGAGGTACTGGGTGGGTGAGCCTGGCACGAACATCTCCTCCATGGCACCCTGGGGGTGGCAGCCAGATTGTGGTGGGTTCATAGCATGTGGGAGGTGGGAAGGAGGCAGCGGATGTCGGACATTTGTTCTGGAAGTTTGGCAGCAAAGAGAAAGGGAAGAAGGAAACAGCCCAGGCTGCTGGGTCGAGAGGAATGTTTGTGGTTGTTTTATTTTTTTGTGTGGGGTGTGGGGAGGGGTTTTTGAGGAAGTAGCCAATGAAAGAAGACTTAAACATCATGAGGAACCCAGACAATCAGACCCGAAGGGGTCCAGAGTGCAGGAGGAGTTAGGGAGTGTGGCATCTCCAGAGGGTCCCAAAGATAACAGCGTTGTCTGCGGAGACCCACAGGCCCCTCCGTGACTCATAGGGAGGGTAGAGGATGCCCTTAGAGGGAGTTGGTAGTGACCTGTCTGGGTTTCAGGGATTACTCACAAAGGGTCCCAGGAAGAAGTAGGATTGGGGCTCCTGATTCCCCTCTTTCAAATGGGGGAAACAGACTTGGTGGGATAAGCAAGCTGGTAGACAAGTTGCCTGAGGACGGCTCCAATTCTCCACCGAGTGCCTCTGGTGCTGCACCTGGCTACCATGCCAACATTTCAGGATGCTGCAGGCCAGAGAGGGTAATGGGTCTCTGGAGGCTGGCAGCCAGCTACACCCAGGACACTGTGGCTGCCAGGAAGCCAGATGCAGTTTCCCAGGGTGAATGTTGCTCTTCACAGCCCATTAGCACGTTTCCACATTCCCAGCCAGAGGACCCACTGTGGCTCTGCCCTGCGCTGCCTGCAGGGGCACGGGCGAGGCCTCCAGCCTGCTCTACTCCAACCCGCACACTCTGGGGCCAGGTTGCTCAGTCCTGGGGAGCAACTCTTCCTCTCCTCCCCAGGCCCCTGCATTGTTCCCTTCCTCACTTCTTGCCCAAGCTTGCATTTTGTTTCTGATGACGCTGGCTGTCCTCATCCTTTGCATGCGATGGAGCCTATGCCAGGCTTTGTTTCTTGAGCCTTCACTGTACTCCGGGGACTGCACTCACTGCCACTTTTATTGTCTCATTGAATCACTGAAGCAGCCACACAGGGTGGGTACGCTTATTGTCCACATTTGATGGGCCAGCACACGCAGTCAGAGCCGAAATAACTTGCTCGTGAGTGCTGAGGCCCAACTTGAACTCCAGCTGGGCTGGTCTAGCAGTGCCCTCTATCCCTGCCCTAGACTATACGCTGACATGAGAAGCATTGCCACTTATAGCTGCTTAGGAGAAATCAAATTAAAATTCCATTCCGCAGTTCCACTGGCTGCAGGCCAAGTGCACTATAGCCATGTTTGCTAGCAGCCGCCATGCTGAACGACACGAGCTATGTCTATCACAGAAAGTCCTCTCACACTGTCCTGGTCTACAGCATTAGAGTTGGAGACCTTCATACACTTGAGCCTCACTCCTACCCCACCTTGAATGCTGCTATGGAGAAACTGATGTGGGGGCCCTGAGATCCCGCCCCTCAAATCTATCTGTTCATCTCTCACATACTTCCATTCTGTGACCCTCTTGCTCATGTGGGTACACACTTCTGGTCCTGGATGAGATGAGCCTGTTTGTCACAGGTAGGGTCTCACAGTATCACACACCCAAAAGCCTGGCACCCTCTTTTTGCCCCCAGAAGCACACCCCATTCTTCCCCCTGTGCTCAGGACATTCCCTGCCCTCCAAACCCAAGAGGACCTTTGCAGGACCCCTCACAGAGAGTCCTAATCCTCAGGCCTTGCCTCTTCTCTGGCCACTACTTTCCTGTACCTCTGTCCATCCCCCCTCAGTTTCCCTGCCCTCTACCCTGCTCTGTGCTGTTCCCCAGTGCTCGCCTACCCATCCACCTGCTGGCCACCTGCTCAGTGCAGATCACGGGAGAGTGGGCCAGCTCTTCTGTTCGCCAAGGCTGCTGGGCTGTGGCCACTAGCACACACAGGACAAGAATACAGAAATGTGCTTTTTAAAAACAAAGGATGAAAGGAGAAGAGAGATGGGCTGCAGGCTTGCTGCTCTCATGCTCCATTTTGCTCCACAGCTCTCCTCTGCGCTTGTCCCCCTGTCCCTGCTGCAGGTGAAAGCCTCCCTGGGGGCCTGAGACTGCATGGGCAGAAGGAAGGGCTCCCTGGGCCAGCCCTTCTTCACTTCATGACCTGCTGTGTCCTGTACTGTGTGCAGGGTCCTGAGCTGTGTGTTTCCTTGTCTCCCGGTGAATGCAGGCAGTGGGGTGAAGCACCAAGGTTAGCCTCCTGTAGTCAGCTGGATGATGACCACAGACCTCTGTGCCCACAGAGCACTGGATCTTGACGACTGCTCGCTCCAGGCTACAGTGGAGTCAGGAGAAAGGTTTGACTGACAAGAGTTCTCTTCACAGCCCCAAGGATTTGCCTGTTTGCTTCAGGCCTCAGGCTCTCTGTTAAACACTCAGAATTCAGTATTCACAGGATTGTTGAGTGGGCAGCTCAAGGAGGAGCCCAGGGAGGGGTGGAACTGAGAAGTATGTCCCCCTTGGCACCTGGTGAGAGTGGGGCATGACTGCCGTAGTGCCAAATGCTTGCTCCCAACCTATGCACAAGGAAGTCCTTTGGGGGCTCGGCAGTACCTATGCAGCACCCTGCCCATGGCCTGGCTCCCTGGTTAGGGACCTCTAATGTCTGCTAAAGCTTGAAAGCTTACAAGAAGCAGTAGAACAAGTGTGGCTTCTCTTGTTTCAAGGTCACGGATCTTGGCTCCAGCTCCTTAGGACAAAGCCAGACCATAGGACCTGTTGGTTCCCAGCACAGAGCCCATGTGAAGGCTTCCACCAGTGCCAGTACCAGGGAGGCTTGGATATGTAGCAGGCTCCCTGGAATATGTCAGGGATAGAACCCTGGTTCCCTGCACCTGCCTCAGCAGGCGCTTTAATCTGCTGAGCTATGTGGCTGGCCCTATAGCAGCCAGTTTCATGACCACTGATCTAAAGTCTTTACCTAGAACAGTTTTGTTTTTCTTGTAGAGAAATGATACCCATTCTTCCCCCCACCTCTCTACACACCCAACACATGAACTGAGTCCCAGCTCTGGACCTGCCATTGGCTAGATGCTGGTGAGTGAAACAAGGCCTAGCCCTTCCCTGAGCAACTCGCAGCCTCCTCCTCCCTACGTCTTCCCAGAGGAGTGCTCAGACCCCCTCTAGATGTGGCCAATTAAACATTTTCTGTCCCCCAGGGCTCTGGAGAATCATGGCCTCCAGATGGCAGGGCCCATTCCCCTGTCTGTGCTAAGTGGACACCTTTTTGAGACCAGCTGTGCCACCCACCTTGCCCATGATGCCCCTGACTAAAAACCCACTTTCCTGCCTTATTCCAGTTCCTCTCTCTGTTGCTTAAATACTTCTTCTGCAGGTAGCACATGTGCCTTATTGGTATCAGCCAGTGGATCCCTGGTACCAGAGGCACAGAGAAGAAAGTAAAAATCGTGTCTCCACCTCAAAACGCCTCAGTGGGCAGGGAGAGGCAAGATGTCTATAAGCAGCCACCATCTTGGGCTGGGTGGAGGTTGTGATATTTGGTCATGTGCCTGATTCTTGACATAGAGATCCTAAAACCTCTGTAATTTCCTAAGTGGTAAGGGCTGCCTGGAACAGCTTTTGTTCCAGTGTTTGGTTGGTGCCTCTAGTTCCTGACACAGAGCTCCTAATTCCCTTGGAGTTTCCAAGGTGATAGTGTCTTTTGTTCCAATGAGGTGGTAGGTAGTGGGATTTTAGACAGGGCCTGGCCAAGCAATAATTAGGAGCTTGGAGCACTCAGCTCTATACCCCATTCTAAGGAAGATGAGAATGCTGGGACTTGAGTTCATGTTCAACCATGCCTGCATGATGAAATCTCCATAAAGATCTCAGAGGCATGGAGTCTGGAGAAGTTCAGGGTTGGTGAACACATTCATTTGCATGGCAAAGGGAAGCACACCCCAGCTCCAGAGGGACAGAAGCTCCTATTCTCAGAACACTTCCAGGCCTTGACCTAGGTACCTCTCATCTGGCTGTTCATCTAAATCCTTAATCACATCCTTCAGTGTATATAAACCGAGGAGTATACATAGATCACTTTTAGTACATGTTTCTTTGAGTTCTATGAGCCATCAGAAAATTCTTGAACCCGAGAAGGGAGTCATAGGAATTCCCAATTGCTAGCCATGCTGGGCAGAAATGTGAGTAACTTGGGGATCCACTGCTTGCAGTTGCCGTCTAAAGTAAGGGGACAGTCTTTTGGAATGGAGACTTCAACCCGTGGGTCTGCACTCAGAGTAGACAGCATTGTAATTGAGTGATAGGGTATGAAATTGATGTCCAGAGAGTAGAATTGATTAGTATGAAGGAAGTCACCTAGATTTGGTGGCCAGGACCATTATGGATTAATTAACGGAAAATGAGCTTTTTCTCTACAGAGGTCTCTGAGAGCATGGAGAAAGTGCCACATTGGAGAGGCAGCATCTTGGGAGGTGAATAGGATCTCATTGCTTTCCTGCTGGTGGTAGACAAGTGGGGCTACACTTGTGTGCCTGTATGAAGGCCAACTGCTGTGAGAGGCCCTCCCCCGGCTTGTGTGTGACCTCTGGCCTCCACCTTTCCTATGAGGTCATATTTCACGGTCTCTAGTCCTCATCCCAGGACTTCCTCATCTTCCTGTACAGTTTCCCAGCTGTCCTCTTCCTGCCACTTGGACCTGGAGTCCAGCACAACATGCCCCAGGGGATACACATAACACCCATCTGTGCCAGCCTGCAGCTTTCTTGGTGCCTGCTAGCAACCTCCCTGAGGTCAAAGCTCAGAGGTTATGTTTGGGTATGATCACTTCGGGAGCCCAGGGAAGTGCACTCAAGGCTCACTGCTATGGAAGGCAAGAACCTAGGAGCACAAATCTCTGAGTTGTGCCTGTGACTTGCTGTGAGACCTTGAGCTATCCACATTGAGCTACAATGGAGAGTCTCAATCCCACTCCAGACATTAGCAATCAGAATTGCACATTCGCAAGGAGTCCAGACAATTCCTATGAACACTGCTATTTGGGAAAACTGCCTAGGAGCCTTTCTTTGTGCTACAAGCGCTACTGGTTAGGGCAGTAATGGTGATGAGTATGAAGTCAGTTTTCCCAGGCACTGCCTCTGTCATACAAGGAGTTGGACCACATGGCCTTTGTGGAAAAGAATGTGAAAAGGCAGCTCAACTGCAAGTCAAGATTTCAGATAGGCTTGTTTGGCATCTTGCTCAAATTCTTCTATAATAAGGCAATATTTATTTATTTATTATTATTATTTAATTAATTATTTGGTACAGGGTAGCACTATACAGCTTGGACTCATAGTGATCCTCTTGTCTCAGCCTCAACACTGGGATTACAGGTGTGTGCCACCACATCCAGTTTCGGTGGCCGGCTTGGCACCTGGGGCCTGGGGCCAGCACAACTTGTGGTACTGGGGATGGAACTGAACCTGGGTCTTTGCACTTGCCCTGCAGGTGCTTAGACCACTGAGCTATCTCCCCAGCCCTCTAAGGCAATATTTAAAAGTTGGGAAATTTCTCATCAACATTTCAACTTTTAGCTTTGTTTGAAAAATCAAATGAGGTGAGGAAAAAAAAAAAACCCATTCCATGCGACAACAATCGGCTTCCCTCTCTGATCTCTGAAATTTGTAACCTTGCCCAAGTTTTTTGGTCACTAACACTTCGAAGATAAAAGTTCCATTCCCAGGAGGCTTATAAAACACCTGAAAAGATGCTCAGCTTTCTAATATTACAATTAAAAACTAAATATGCATGTCATTTTCTAGCAAATATAAAAGTTTGATAATGCACTGTGTTGATAAGAGGGGAGGAAAGAGGTCCCTCCTCTCCTTGGTGGGAAAGTAAATTGGTACAATTCCTAAGATGCCCAGTCCCATTATCTATCAAAATTGTCAGACACCACCTACCCCTTAACCAAAAAACACTGGTGCTAGGAATTTATCGCACAGGCATGTGCATGGCATGAAATGTAGCTCCAGTGCACATGTTCAAGATCAGTCACGGGAGCACTGTTTGTAGTAGTGGCAGACTGGAACTAACCCAATTGCCCTCCAGTGAGGGACAGGCTGGAAAAAGCATAGGCCAGCCACGCAGTTGCGCCTTGTGTAATAAAGTCCTTATTACATATAAGTAGTGGCAAAGGACTTCTGAAATATATCATTAGCTGAACAAAGAAAGTAGAGAACAGTGTGCTGAGCCTAGTGCCATTTGCATGGGGAGAGAGTACAGTATCCATGGAGAGATATACAAGGACCAGACAGCAGTGGCCTTCTCTGAGGAAGGGACCTAGGAGGCCAGGGTACATGGGTAGGAGGAAGTCCACACTTTCAAGTCCTTTGAACTTGGAGCCATGTTGATATGTTACCTACTTAAAGTTAAAAAAAACAAAAGAAAACAGATTTTTGGAGATCCAGAGTGGTCCTAACATTAGAAACTCCAATGCTCTGTAATTTAATAAGGCTAACTTTTGATGAGTCCAGAGGTTCATCTTGCTGGAGGCCAAGCCTCTAGATCTATCTCTGAGTCTCTCCAAACCTGCTGCCCTGAGTCGGGCCATGGTAAGCCCTTGGAGGCTGGGCAGCCCCAAAGCAGGGTGTCCAACTCAGCCTGGCACAGCTGCATGAACTCTTACACCTCCCAGGAGGTAGCCCTGGGTTCTCCCTCATTGCCTCCCCTCTCTGTCCTCTTAGGGGAGCCTTCTCCGTCGTGCGCAGGTGTGTGAAGGTGCTGGCTGGCCAGGAGTATGCTGCCAAGATCATCAACACCAAGAAGCTCTCAGCCAGAGGTAGGTGTCCGGTCCAGCTGGGCCTGCAGCCAGGCTCTTCTTCCCTCCCTCCCTCCCTCCCTTCCTCCCTCCTGCTTCTGGGATGAAGACCAGCACCTGAGTCTGCGCCCCTGGGAGATGCCAAGGATGGTTTCTGGCTCTTCTCCTTGAAGGCGTCATGAGATCAGACCTCCCTCGACCTCTTGGGGAAATCTAGGTTGGAGCCCACAGCCTCGCAGAGATTGGCCACACTCTCTGCCCCTCTCTGCAGCTGAGGTGCCAGATGGGACTTCTTTCCCCCTTTCTGCCAGGCCCCTTCGTGTCTCAGCTTCAGACTGCGCTTGTGTGCCTTCGCGATGCCCACCTTGGCTCCTCTCACAGCTGCCCTTCTCTCAGCTTTCAGATCTCAGCTCGGCTTTTCTGAGGCTCTCATCCGAGGAATTCTTCCATCTTCTCCTTCTGTTTCCTTCCTGGCTTGTCCTTGCCCTTGCCTTGTGTGACTTGCTGGTTGGCTCCTTGCGTAACATCTGTGTTCCTTCTTGACCAAGATCCAAGCCAGAGGGTGGCTTTCATCTGCAGCCCTGACCTCCGTGTGTGGGACGGAGCCCACACCAGGAGCTCAGACAGTGAGCTGTGAGCTGTTGGTGTGCACCTCTGTCTCCAGCAGCCATCTCCAGGCCCTGGACAGGTGGTCTGGGACATGACCTGGGTTTGGGAAATGATGCCCAGTGAATTCTAACTTGCAGAGATGTTCGGAGACCTTCCGTGGCACGGCAGTCCTAGGACCTGATGAGTGGTTCTGGACCCACAGTGTCAGCATCTGGGAGGAGTGTAGGCGATGCAAAACATTGGCCCCTCTCCAGGCCTAAAGACCCCAAGTTTACATTTTATCAAGAAGCCCATGGGAGCCAAATGGGAATTAAAGCTTGGGAAGGCTGCCCACAGAGCCCCTTGCCTACTAGTGTGTGCAGGGCAGTAATGGTGCTCACAGTCATTGTGTTGGAGAGGGTTATCTTCAAAGATGCCAAATGAGACAGTGTATCAGCTGCCTTTGGGATCATGAGGGGAGAGGGGACTCTGCTGGGTGAAATGGGAGACTCTGCACGGAGCAGGCATGGTGCCCAGTGCTAGACAGCATGGCTGTGTCTGGGCCAGGGCCCAGCAGTGTGGGAGTCCTGGGGCTCCCACATGCATGGTATAGGACATGCCCGCTGTTCTTCACAGGCCTTTCAGCAAGGGCTGCGCTGGACTCTGGGCTACAGCTGTCTCATCTCTCTGGCTCAGTGCGGCTGGGAGTGCAGCATCTTATCCTGGTGTCCTACAGGGAGAAGAAGCTCTGCCTGGGGGGAGGCTGGGGTAGGAGGTCTCTGAAGGCCCAGGACCCTCCCATGGCACAGCCAGTGTGACAAGAGCAGATCCAGCAGCTTGAGCCGCAGTGGGCAGGAGTGCCAGCAGGAGCACTGTCTAATGTCCACAGGCTGGGGCTGGCTTTGCCTCCGCTGTGCGACTAGTGAGTCTCTAGTGATTACAGGGGATGTCGCAGGTCTGGGATGGAGGGGAGCAGCAGGACCAGAGTTATGATTTGGTGGTGACAGGTGGAGGGTGCCCAAGAGGAAGGGTAGGCATAGAGGTTTCCTTGATGTGCAGGGTCTTGGGCTAGTTCATACAGTCTTGAGGTCACATCTACAAACATAGCAAACATGTTCACATACATAAATGCACAGGCACATATGGGCATGCAAACATGCACACGCACACGCACATGCACACACACACACACACACACACACACACACTCACATTGACCAGTCAGGAGACAGGTGCGGAGGGAGTTGGGAAGCCTGTTACTTTGGTGAGGGAAAGCTGACTCAGTGCTCTGGGACTCTGTGGTCCTGACTTGGGTGGGCAGCTACCACCCAAGCCCCTCTCGGCTGTCTGTTGAGTCTGGGAGGACAGGTGCCCAGGCCCAGGTGAGTGGGTGGGGTGGGGGTGTGGCAGCTATCAGGGAACATTCCTGAAGAAGTCTGCCAACCACTCGCTGCACTAGTCCCCAGTGGGAGAGGAGGCGCGGAGCTTCCTTTAGCAGGGTTCTTTGTCTGCTGCTCACAGAGACTCCAGGGGGGCTTACTGCAGAATACTTGCCACACACTCTAAACTTCCCCTGCTGCCACTCTTGGGTGACTTCCAGCAGTTCCCAGCAGGGACTGGTGCCCACCCAGGTCGCCTACCCACCCCTCCTGTGGAGCTGCAACTTTCCTGTCTGGTCTCTTTTAGCAAGTGGTTCCTAAATCCAGGAGATACTTTTATGTGCATTTTAAAATATACTAATCTTTCAAAGAAACCTTCAAAAAAAATGGAATGAAAAATAAAAATTTTGCTCGTCCCAACCTCTGCCAAATCCTCACAGGGATCTTTTAAAGAATGCAGCTGCCTGTGTCCCCTCCCTGAGGGTTAGATGGAGTCTGTGACACTCCAGTTTCTGCGCTGTCCAACACTGTTGTGTAGGCAGCAAGTGCTGGTCCCCACTAGGGCCCTCTGTGTCTGGCGCCTCTCCTTCCTGAGGCCCACATGGCCAGAGTGGCTAGGGCACTGAGCACAGGGACTGTGACCTATGCGGGCTCTGGGCTTCACCCACATGCTGATTGACCATATCCTAGGCTCTCTGGCTGCCAGTATTGGGCACTGGTTGGGAAGCATGGCAGAGGTTCATCCAGGCTGGGCTTGAGCCCCATTCAGGACTCTGCGAGGGAGCCCCCTGCTCACTCTCCTGTGCACCCTTGCCTGGCATCTCGGTCACTGGATTATTTCTCCAACTTCCTAGGACTAGGAGCCCTACTGATCCTGCAGGTGAAGGGGACATTTCCTGTTTCCAGACTTGAGGTGTTTTCTTTGCCCTCGCTCCTGGGCCTCATACCATAAACCTGTGCTTGCAGCCCATCCCCCGTGGAGCCAGTGCTCTGCCTGTCCTGTCCCTGTGACTGCATTTCCTCCCAGGCCTGCCCTGCTCTGCCCTTCCGGCACCTCACTCCTGAGCACCCACTAATTAAAGCCAACACCCTGCAGGTGACCCAGCCACAAGGAGGGTAAAGGCCTTGAAGACAACACTACCAAGTACCCAGCAGGAAGTCAGAGACTCAAGCTTCCCGAGCCCTCTCTCTATTGTGAGACCTGCTAAGCTGGGTGGATTGAGTTATCTGCTAATTAATTATTAGAATGGGAAGCAGATAGTGTAGTAATTATGGACATGGACTGAAATCCTGCGCCGCCATTTGTTTGCGTTAGAGCTTTAGACAAGCTGCTCAGCGGCTCTGTGCTCAGTGCTGGGGCCGTGACAGTGACCTACAGGAAAGGTCTTGTTCTCAATGTGCCAGTCACCTAGGAAATGCAATCACAAAGAGCATTAGATACATACCCAAGCTGGGTAGTTTCAAGTTGTGGTGGGCACTAAATAAAGCAAGGTAATGGGGAAGTGACGCCACAGAAGATATGCTCTCGGAGGAGCAGCTGGGCGGCTCTGCAAGAGGGGACAGTGCGCTGCGTCTAAGAGGAGCCGGAAGCCAGGAGAAGACTCCGGGGCAGAGCATTCCGTCTAACAACACCGATACCGTGTGCGAAGGCCCCGAGGCGGAAAGGAGCTTGAGATGCCTGAGGCCAGAAAGGAGGCTGCGGTTGCTAGACCTCCATGGCTGAGGGGAGGGAGGATGCAGCAAGGTCTTGGATATGAGGCTGGATTTACAATTACACCAGAAAGCTGTTGGATAGGTCAGTGCCAGAGAGTAGCAAGATCTAATGTGTATTTTAGAAAGAGTAGCTAGGTCTGGGAGACAGCTCAGTGACACAGCGCCTGCCTGGCAAGCACAAGGCCCTGGGTTCGATTCCTGGTATAAATAAGTAAGTAAATAAATAAAGCAAGCTCTTTGGCTGCTAAAGTCAATTGGCTAGGGTGAGGGAGCCCCTCATAGTTAATAGTTTGATTTTGATTAAGGGGCTCCTTTTTATCCCTGGTCTCAGGTTACCTACATTAAACAGCAAGACCTCTAGGTAAAA
>NDGN011558594.1:10692-25332 GCA_002564285.1 Tympanoctomys barrerae | reverse complement strand
AAAAAAAAAAAAAAAAAAAAACAGGGTTCCAATGTGTCTTAACATTCTCTGTACATTAGAAAATAAAAACATTGTAGCAGGATTACAAAAGTATAGCTCAGTGGTATAGCGCCTGCCTGCTGGTGTAAGGTCATGAATTTGATACCCAGTACAAAAAAAAAAAAAAAAAAAAAAAAAAAAAAAGTGAGAAACAAATGCTTTTAACAACAAAAAGCTACAATGCAGTTCCCAGCAGAGACTGGTGCCCACCCAGGTCGCCTGCCCACCCCTCCCATGGAGCTGCAACTTTCCTGTCTGGTCTCTTTTAGCAAGTGGTTCCTAAATCCAGGAGATACTTTTATGTGCATTTTTAAATATTACAAATGCAAGGCAATCGTACTCTGTGCAAGATAATTAGCAAGTTTCTTTTTATTTTTTCTTTTTTTTTTTGGTACTGGGGATCAAACTCAGGACCTTGCACTTGCCAATCGGGCACGTAAGTCACTGAGCTGTCTCCCTGGCCCCCTGCGCAAGATAATTATAGGATGTATATTTCCTAGCATTTCTGGCAAGGAGGTCTGGTCACAAGACACAAGACACACAAGTTGTGTGACCAGCATTTCTTTTATCCTTTTAGTAAAACTTCACTCCCAAGTAACCTTGAAAGGAGAAAACATCAAAGTTCCAGATTTGAAGCCCTTCCCTCTGATCATGACCCCTGTTCCCTCTGATGAGCCTGGCCTTGAGCTACTTGGTTCCTGGCTTTTCTGAGAGAGGGATGGGATAGGGCACAGGGTACACAGCAAGGAGAGGGCCCAGTCTTGCTCAACCCATTGAGGGTCCCCAAGCACCGATGGGTGAGGATTCCCTTTTTTGCCCTGACCCAGTATCCCCTGCCCTGGGGACATGGATGGAGGCTTGGCATCCAGGAGGATTCCCCACTCCTCGGTCCTCCTCTCCTTCCCTTTTGCAGCTGGTGTACCCCTGGGGAGCTGAGTCTACAGAAACAGAATTGGGTATCATTGCTTTGCTTATGGCAAAGCCCCATTTCAGCCTTGATCTTGGCATCTACAGCCCATGGAGGACAGCCAGAGACTGTGCTAGTGGAGAGGGCAGAGGAAAGAGGAGCTGAGTGCCCAAGGACAGGGGTTGGGACTGTCTCCATCCTCAGAACCTTGTGGCTGCCTGCAGTCATTCAGTGTCTAAAGTTCTAGTCCTGCTGTGTCCTCTGAGTGTCTGGGTGAGTCCCCATTTGTGGATCCCAGCTTTCCCACAGGGAGATGAAGCAGATGAAGCAGGTTGCAAGTTGGAGCCTGAGAATAGATAACACAGGGCTTAAGCTCGGCTCTGCCTTGTGACCGCGGGGGGCAGAGGAGGGAGAGCATGGCTGTGGTGTGACTTTGGGCTGTGCCCACCTTTCTGAACTTCTGTCAGATCTCTCTCAGAGGGCCATTGAGAGGGCTGCAAGGCCTCCAGAGCACTCTGTTCAATTCATGGCCCACAGCCAATATGGGTCAAGCATCCCTAAACCCAAATCCAAAATGCTCCCAACCCCTAACTTTGTGAGAGTGCCAAAGGAAACTTTGTTTCATGTACAAAACTACTGAAAATATTGGAGGAAATTACCTTCAGGGTATGTGTATAAATTATACATGAAATATAAATTAATTTCATAGTTAAACTTGAGTTCCATCACTAAGATATCTCATTATATATGTGCAGATATTCCACACTCTTAAAATATTTGAAGCACACTTCTAGTCTCAAGCGTTTCAGAAGGGTGCACAAAGGATGCTATATTCTACATGTGCTTGCAGTTTCTCTTTAACTGTTTTGTTTTTAAAATTAAGGCATTAGTTACTGAACTGTGAGAAAAGCACCATACAGGGAGTGGAGAAATGCATTTTCAATTCCAAGCCTGTCACCACGGATTGCTCAGTCTGTAAAATGGGGACAGCAGTGCTCATAGCCGGGGGTGGGGAGCACTGAGCAGGTTGCAGGTCTAACTGCTTGAGACCACAGGGCTGATCCTGAACTAGGCCACTCTCCCAGGTGTGGCCAGAAGATGGGGGTCTTATCAGAGGTCCTGGAAGGCAGATGTGTTGGCTCTGGGCTACTCCTGAGGCTGTCTCAAGCACAGCCTACCCTGCAGGTTCACTGCAGGCTGAAGTGATCCTCCCAGAGTTCTCTGAAAACAAGGTGGCTGCTGGGGAGTAGCGCAGCTGCTCTAGAGAGAATGGCCACTCCCTTGGGAACTCGTTTGTTCTTTCATTCTGCTGTTTCTTGAGTACCTCCTGTCCCAGCTGGGGACTTGTCACATGGGAAAGAGCCAGGAGAAAGCCCTTGTCTGAAATCCCTGGAAACTGAGGTCAAGGGAGATGGTGGTGGGGAGCTCACTTAGCAGCCTGGGTCTCCCTAGGAGGCAGAGTCCATGGGGAGGTCCCAGAGGATGTAGGTGGCTCCTCTCCTTGGGCTCTACTCCTGAGAATTTTTCTTTTTCTTTTTCTCTCTCTGTGTGTGTGTGTGTGTGTGTGTGTGTGTGTTTCAGACCATCAGAAGCTGGAGCGCGAGGCCCGCATCTGCCGCCTGCTGAAGCACCCCAACATCGGTGAGGCCTGCGGGTGCAGAGGGAGTCAGGCAGGGCCTTTGCCCTGGGGGTCCTGGTGTGGGTTGGGGGTGGAGGAGAACAGTTGCTCTTTAGGGTGGGAGGCCGCAGAGATGAAGGGGTGACCCTTATGGTCTCCACATTCTCAGACAGCAGCTTGCTTTAGGGGAAGCTGAATAGGGGCTCTTCTTCCCAGCCTACACTGAAGACAGCTTCCTTCAGAAAAGCTAGTTCAGGAAAGCTCCTGGAACTCAGAGAGAGATGAAAATAGGCCAGAACGAAAGCTTGGCCTTGACCTGCGTGGCCGCACCAGACCTGCTCTGTGTTGAGCCAGCCAGGATTAAGATGCAATTCTGCCCTGCCCAGGGCTTAGACCGATTGCAGGCTGCCTGGACAGGTGGAGCCCAGGGTGGGAGGGGACAGAGCCAGGACTGCATGCCCATGCACATAGGCTCAGGAAACACACTTCGCTGCTGGACCGTCTCTCCTGGCTCCTGTGTGGCTGGGGCAGGGGGATTCTTGCCAATCGGGGCTCTGAATCAGGAAGGGAGGAGTTTTTAGATCTAGGTCTACAGGGAATGGCTGTGTGACCTGGGCAGGTGCACTCGCTTCTCTGAGCCACTTTCCCCCATCCTCACTTGGAGGAGTGCTTGTCTTCTTCCAGTCAATTGGATATATCATAAAAAAGGCAGCCTCTGTTTCAGCTGGCCTGGGATGGAACCTGAACAATTGCAATTGTCCTGGCTTCAAGGTGAGGCCAAGGCTTCTGACTGGCAGAGGGAGGAGACCTCTGACAGCTGCCACACCTTCTCCCCAGGGCAAAGAGCTTCTCTCCAGGCCCAGAACCCCAAGGGTTAACTCTCCTGCAGGAAGAAGCAGCTCCGTCTGCTATTTATACCCACAAAAAGCCCCTGCCTCCCTGCTCAGCAGCAGTTGAAGGAGCAGGAGTGAGGACAGGAGAGGAGAGGGGAGGAGCGGTGAGCAAGCCAGCAGAGAAGAGGCAGCAAGGTAGTGCAGGAGGAGCTGGCTGGCACCTGCCCTGACTGGCTAGCTTCCTTTCTCATCACCAGCCCCACTCCCCCCAGGAAGCAGGGGCTGGGGCATCTCTGACTGTAAACCTCTTGGTTCTCCTACAGGTGCTCAATTGGGAGGAAGGAGGTGGGGCATGTGAGTGAGTGTGTGTGTGTGTGTGTGTGTGTGTGTGTGTGTGTGCTGTACAATCGCAGCCATCCCAGGTCAATACTGCCTCTTCTCTTTGTGTCTCCCTTTCCCTCCCATTCTCAGCTGTAAAGGGAGAATAAGTTATGAGCTCTGGGGCTGACAGAATACAGCTCACATCTTGGATTTGTTCCTTTATTGCTGTGTGGCCCTGGAGGCACGGCTTAACCTCTCTGAAGCTCAGTTTTATTTGGAGAATGTGAATTATATCTGCCTCACAGGACATGATGATCCACAGCAGGAAGACAGGCGTCAGGCCAGTGCTTGGCTGTCACTAAACTGTCCCCTCCCCTTGTCTTGCACCCACCCAGAGAGGACATCCTTTTGCCCAGAGCCCCATCAGATTACCCCTGCTCCAAACCATCAAGACTGCTGGTCGTGGGTGCCAACCGCAACAACATGCCAGCCAAGAGAATGGGCTTTGTTGTGGTCAGACATGCCAGGTTCCAGCCTCAACTCCAGGGTCAAGGCCGTGTTTGACTGTGAGCCTCTCTGAACCTCAGTATTCTTCTCTGTGACATGGAAATAACCATGGCTCCCACCTGTAGGACTGTTGGGAGCGCTGAGAGAGTATAAATGTCTTCCAAATAAGCACAGAGGCTCTCGCGCCTGACTGAATTCTAGGCTGCCTCCTTGTCAAATCCAGATACATCTCTGTGTGTCCACAGCTCGGCCCCAGGACCAGGTCTGGGGCCCCTGGCTCTGCACAAATGGACCCAGCTGATCCTTGCACAGAGCATTTGCCTCCTGGCTCCTGCTCCTGATCTCTGTACCATCACCACCTGCAATGGGGCACAGCCCCGAAAGCCACCCCAAGGGTGCAAAGAACTTCACTGTGCTAGGGACAACCTGAGCGTTGAGTGTGTGATGTAACGCGTGTGGCTGGTCAGTGGCGCGGGATGGCAGTGTCTTCATTTAATGATTCCTAGTGCCAGGCACTAAGCTAAATGCTTCACAAACATCAACACATTAGTTTACCTAGGAGTCTAGTTGCATTAGCACAACTCTAAATAATGGAGGCTCAGAGATGGTAAGACATTGGCTCAAAATTGCACAGCTTGTAAGAGGTGAATCTGGGCATTGAACCTCGTAAGTCCAGAGCCCACGCAGATTCCATGGTTTCCCAAGTAGACATCAAGTGTGTGGTGGTCAAGAGGCAGACAGGTAAAGGAACAAGTACCACCCTTCAACTTTCATGACAACAACTGTAGTCACTGGGAATGTCACAAGAATGTCAGAAATTCATGACTCTAAATGATTTATAGACTTATCTTTTCTGTGACATTATTTTCAAAAATGGAGTGGCCGCACAATGCTACAGACACAAGCAGGCCAATAGTCCACTACTCTCAGCAGCCAAGGCCAACGCCAGGACCATTGTGCTTGAGCAGGGACTAAAATGCAGCACACATGCCCCTTGCCCACGGTTCAGAGGGGCAGCCCTTCATAGCAGCACAGAGGAAAACCTCCCTGAGGTCTGCCCATTTCCCTAAGCCCCAACGACCTCCTCTGTCAGGCTGAGCTGCCTGGTTTGCGGATGGGTCTGACCCCTCATGCTTCTGGGGTTCCTATAAAAGGACCACTGACCTGGTTGTGAGGCTCCTTGCAGAGGTGATCTGGCTGCAGCATGGCTTTCTCACACTCAGGGCAGGCAAGTCAGGAGCACTCCCAGCCAAAGTGGGCAGGAAGGGTCTGCCCCCAGGCCACATGGAAGAAGACAGTGAGGAAAACAGGCTTCTAGTCACTCCACTTTGGCCCAATAACAGTGCAAGCTTATTGTGGATCAGTGAGGAGGCACAGGCCTTGCGAAAGGCCTATGAACTCCACATCTAGAGCTAACATCTGGTGATGCCTGTTTCCACGTGATCTGCAATCCGTGGGCTCTCTCACATACACCTGGGCATTTATTGCAGCTCAGCTTCCTTGGAGGCAGAGCCCAAGACAGGCATTCGAGTACTGTGATCAGCCAGCTGTCTTGGCAGCCAGGGAGAGGAGGGGACACCCCTGCTTACCAAAGGGGACCTTGGCAGGGCACTGGCATAAGATTGCTGCGGCCTGTAAACCAAAAACACAGTTATATAAGCATCTATGTTTAATAGACTAAGCCTGCATTTGTTTGGTAGGCATTAAAAATTGCAGCAGATTAACAGCCAGAGGCAGGGGGCAGAACGCAGGAAGGCAGCGAGAGGCACTGGGTAGCGGTGCATGGGTTTTCACCTAATGTAGGTCTGAGTAAAGTGGGACTGTTCTCTTAAGGTTCTCTTGAACATCTTTCGATTACTATTCACCAGTATATAGGGTCACTTAAGAGGGCTATAGGGTTGCGATTTTCATCTGTGCTCCCTCATCTCTGGTGTCCATCTCCTGTCCCCAAAGGTCCCCCCCCAGGGTATTTTACACCTGCCTCTCTGCCATCCTTCACATTTCACTTAAAAGCCGAGAGCCATAAGCAGTTTGGGAGATGCAGAACTGAGTCAGGGACGTGTGCACAAAGCAAAGCTTCGGCAGTGCTAGGGTGGCCGTGAAAAGCGCCGTCTTCTCTGTGCCCTTGTCCCCGACTCTCTCCCCGAAGATGCCCCCATGCCCACTTCCCTGTATTCTTCCAGGAAGATTCTTGCCATTTATAAGCTCAAATGCATCCTTTTTAAAAAAGAACTATGCACATTGGTTTGCACTTTGCTTTTTCACTAAGTAACATAATTTGGAGATGATTCTGAACCAGTGGATACGTAACTGCCGCATGATTTTAACAGCTGTGTAATTTCCCATTGTGTGGCTGGATCCCGGCTCTCCAAGTCAGCCTCCCTCTGTGGACATTTTTAGGTTATGGCGCAGGGAAGGATGTGAGCCCTGTCCTGTGACAGCCTGCCCTTGGCTGACAAGGTGAAGGCCCCCAGCTCAGCCTCAGCCCTCAGGCCCTTCTTTCTAAAAGCTCAGGAGTAATTTTGGGAGCTCTGGATTCCTGGGGGCTTGGCCTCTGCTATTGGTAAATGAGATGTCAAGAGAGGACAGATTCCTAGCAGTCAGAAATCAGGATGTAGCTCCCCACCTTCGGCTCCCCACCTTCAGCCTCCATGGCTCCATTAGCTTCTCAGATCTGGACGCTGAACAGGACTCTCAGCTGTGGGCCAGCATTGAGAAAGTGCTGACTGTGTGCCCGGTGGAGCTCTCAGAACAAGGCTCCGAGTTCAGCAGTGTCATTTTCACAGTTCAGGCAAGGACAGAGCGGCTCAGAAGGACTTAGCAACCTGCCGGAAGTCACACAGCCAGTCTGCTGCAGGGATTCGAATTATAGGCTCTTTGTCTGGCCAGCAACAAGACTGTGGGTTGTAGAAAGCTGACCAAATTTGACCGAATGAGACTCTTTAGTCCTTATGCCCAGACCTCTCCCAGCAATGCATGGGGTCTGTGAGGGCTTGATGCAGTAAGCCTTTTTTGTATCTGAGTTTGTCAAAGCACCTGGCTCCAAGTTTGTGTTCCGAGACTGGGAAACTGGGATACTGACCGTAGGAGGAGTCAGAGGGATGGTGGGGGTGGGGAGCAGTGTATACAGCCGTAACCCCCTGCCTCGGCCTCCCACAGTCCGGCTCCACGACAGCATCTCCGAGGAGGGCCACCACTACCTGATCTTCGACCTGTGAGTCTGGACCACCCTGGGGTGTGCTGAGGGTGTGGGACTGTCCTAGCAGGATGAGCTCATGGGGCCCCTCAGCCTCTGGGGTCCCAAAGGCCTCCAGGCTAGGTGGAACTTCCTCATCTGGCCCAGAGTTCCCCAATGTGCAACATGCCCAGGTGTCCTACCCAAGCCGTGAAAGCTGCTTTTCCCGCTAAAACACCACACCCTTTTAACTGTCATCAGAGATTTGTCTCTCTTCTATTTGTGGCCAGTGGTGCTGATAAGCCTGCCACTCATACTGAGCTTCCTTGCAAATCTGTTTAGTATGTTTGCCGTGATGACATGATGGGCGTCGGTGGTTCTTGGACAGGCAGTGGGGAATCACTGGTCTCCTCTGTGAAATCCAGCTAGGAGTGATTCACAATAGGAGGTGTGCCTGCTGGGGACAGCAGTGTAGCAAAAACCTCTGCACCTTCCACTTAATTTTCTGGAGCCCAAAGCTTCTCTAAAACAAGAGAGAAAAGTGCATCAAACAAACAAACGCAAAAACCAAAACAGCTGCTAGGTGCCCACGAGCTGGGTCCAGGGCTGTGATTTGAGGTTTTCGACACTGGGAAGAGCCCAGCTGCAGAGAAAGACAGGGATGCAGCGGGGTCAATGAAGGAGGGGTGTCCCAGAAGAGCAGTTGGATGGCCGCCCTATGGTGGCCCCGCCTGGCTCCTTTTGGAGCCTCTGTGGGAAGCTGACTCAGTGCCTGTCTCCCCAGAGTCACTGGTGGGGAGCTGTTTGAAGACATCGTGGCTCGGGAGTATTACAGTGAGGCAGATGCCAGGTGAGTGCCAGGTGCGGCTGGCAGTGCACCTGGGGCAGGGCCCTGCTGGCTGTTGTGGGCTTCCTGGGAAGGCCTGCGCTCACCTGCGATGCCCTCTTTCTCCCCAGTCACTGCATCCAGCAGATCCTGGAGGCTGTGCTGCACTGCCACCAGATGGGGGTGGTGCACCGGGACCTGAAGGTGAGCATGTCTTGTGGCGCAGCCCCAGAGCCCCTGCCCTCTGCACTTCCTGCTTCCCACAAGCCGGTTGGCACTGGAATCCCCTTAATTTTCCAAGTTAGGTGTGTGTGAATATTTTCCCCAACTCTCAGGTGAGGAAACTGAGCTCAGGAAGGCAGAGGGGCTGCGGTTGGGTCCCATGTCCCCCAGTTTCTGGTCCAGCTACTTTGCCTTAGGGAGGTATGGAAGGAGTCAGGTTGGGTCTGTCTCCCAGCAGGGCAGCATGCCTTCCAGCTACTTGGCCTTGACTGCCTTGACCTCCCTGAGCCTCAGCTTCTTGATAGCCGTGGTTGCCATGGCAACCCTAGCTTCTGGGGCAGCTGTCAAGTGAGATAGCACAGTGCCTGGGATACAGAAGCACTGTGCCTTTTGCTCTGCTCTGTGGCAAGTAGCAGAGAAGAAAACCAAGACTTGAGGCCCCCTGAGTCATCCCTCTTCTCGCCTAAAGAGGGGGCTGGACAGGAGGACCAAGTCAGCTAGGGCTGGCCCAGGCCTCACAGCCTTGCTGGCAGCAGATTCCACGGAGCTTCCGAGCTGGGCCTTACGGCAGCAGTGGCTGAGAGCTTGGTCACCCTTGATTTTGTAGAATGTAGACCATGAAGGCTGAAGCAGTCCAAGGGATTTGCGCAAGGACAGCGCTTCTATGTACCGGAGCAGGGAGAGGGAGTCCTGGCCTTCTCATCCCAGACCTGTGACCTTGGACACTAATGCCAGGGAGCTGCTTAACCCAGCTCCTGCCCTTGCAGCAGTCCTTTAAGGTGATGTGGGGTCACCACAGCACCACTGGGGAGTGCTCCTTTGCAGTTTCCTGTGGTGAGAGATTTTCCTTGAAACATATTTGGAACCACACTGAGATCAAGCTCCCAGCTCAGAAGGGCTCTAGAGAGACTTGGGCAGCTCTGTAGGAAGTCCCTCTGGTCCTATTCCCACCAGAGACGTGAGCTCCAGGTCCTCCTTACCCTGACCATTCTCGCGGTGCATGCTTCATGTGGTCTGGGGCCCTCTTTGAAGCACAGAGACCTGAACTGAGCCCTGCCACCTCTGAGTCCCTGCTTCTCACCTGTGACCCAGGGTGAGCTCCATGGTTCTCGGTCCAGATGCACA
Source organism: Tympanoctomys barrerae (assembly GCA_002564285.1). Classification (NCBI taxonomy): domain Eukaryota; kingdom Metazoa; phylum Chordata; class Mammalia; order Rodentia; family Octodontidae; genus Tympanoctomys; species Tympanoctomys barrerae. The sequence continues at coordinate 15,759 of NDGN011558594.1, read as the reverse complement.
GGCAGGTGTGCGTTTGAAGAGGGTCTCTGGCCAGACTGCAGGGAGGCTCTTCCCCCGGGCCCGTTCCCATTATAGCTACAGCTCCTGCACAGGAGCAGGAAGGAGGAGAGCAGCCCAAATTCAGGCCACGCCGGGTACTCTAATTAGTGGCACATTCATCAAATCAGGGCAGGACAGCTATGCAGACCCAGGAGATGATGGGAACAGAGTCCCTTGAGGACAAAGGAGGCGTTAGTGAGCCAGGCAGAAGGTTCTATATTTGTTTGGGTCCAGACTGGCTTTGGACAGTGAAAGGTCAGAGGTGGGGTCCTAGAAGCCCCTCTGGGATGGCTGGAGAGGAAATAGAGCCTCTTCTGCCTCTGGAGATGCTGAGCCCAAGCAGTCAATATCAGTGATGTTTGTGGAACGCTTACTGTCACAGCAGCACGTGCTTTGCATGGATAGTCTGGCTTAATCCAGACCCGGACAGCTGGGCATCATCCCAGTTTCTCTAAAAGGAAACTGAAGCTCAGAGAAGTGAAGTAACTTGGCCAAGCCCCACAGAACACAGATGCCAGTGCTGGATCAGGAACCGAGGTCATATAAGTGACAGTCTCATGCTATCCCCCCATTTGCTCTTGGTCCTGAGGTGCAAGGGGACCAGCAGAAAGGGGAGAAGTTCTAGGGGGCTGGGCCAGTGGACAGTGGCAGCCACAGTGCCTGAGAGGTGGGGGGGGCACTTTCCCCAGGCCAGCTGTGGTCTCATGGACAAGCCCCACCATCTTTCATCCAAAAGTGGCTTTAAGGAAAGTCAATCTTCCTCTTGATTCTGTCTCCACCACCACTTACCAACTGTGTGATATTTGTCAAACTGCTTGACCTCTCTGAGTTTCAGATTCCTCATCTCTATGTATAGGACAAGTACTTAGGTAAAAATGATGGATGGAAGATATCTGAGGTCTCCTTCTTTAGATAGAGTAGTCACAAGGGGCTCTTTCAAAGGGTGACAAGGTGTGAGATTTGGATATAGAGCAGCTTGTGGGGGCAAGACCACATCAGGCAGAGGGAACAGGCAGTGCAAAGGTGCAGGACTGTTTCAAGGCGCATAAGAAGGCCCCTGTGGGGGTGGGGTAACGCTGCCTATGCCAAGGGTTTATTGCAGGGGAAATGAGAGGATGCAAGCAGCACACTCAGCCCGTGCTGGTGCACGATAGGAGCCCCATGAACACTGTTGCTGCTGCTCCCTTATTGTCTGATGGCTGGACAACCCCATCCCTGACCCCACTTTTCCCTCAGCCCCAGCTCCAGATATTGGGGTGGCTGACAGAGGAAATGTCTTTATACTGTAGAAGATGATGGGCTTGCCAAAGGTCCCCTTCTCAGGGACTGAACCAGGGTCCTGGGGCTGGGCCCCGGGAGTCACTCTGTCCCTCCTGGAAGCCCCAGTGCCATCAGTGAACTCCATCTATTGACTGTCTCATGCCTTCTCCCCAACCTCTCTCTCCCTGGTCCTGGGAAGCCGGAGAATCTGCTGCTGGCCTCCAAGCTCAAGGGTGCTGCTGTGAAACTGGCTGACTTTGGCTTGGCCATCGAGGTGGAGGGGGAGCAGCAGGCATGGTTTGGTGAGTGGGGCAGGGAGTGGCAGGGTGGCCTTTAAGCTGACACTCGGGCCTCGGAGAGGCCTCTGCTCAAGCAGGTGGATTGGAGACAGCTTCTGGCAGCCAGGGACTTGGCAGCAGAAGCCCATGCCACTCAGCCTGGAGGCTGTGGGGCACTGTCCATCTCCCCGGCCCTGGGACCAGGTGCAAGGACAGGATGGCCACTGAGGCAGAAATGTGGCCTCTTCATGTGTGAAGGGCTTCCGCGAGGTCTGCTATGCCTGGATGCTAGAGATCAGAATCCCAGTTTTACAGATGAGACAATAGGCCATGAAACATTGAAAAGGGCACTTCAAGTGTGAAGCCAGGATTTAAACTCAGACGATCCAGCAGGCTTTGAAATTTTGGTATGATTTGGTACATTTCAGCTGTCAGGGGCTACTTTTCATTGATCCATCTAAAATATGGCTAGGAACAGAGCTCAAATCCTGACCCTGCTATTGTGTGTGAGTTTGAGTGAATTATTTCAACTTTCTGTTTCCTTATCCCTAAAATAAATATAATAGTAGTTTGTTCATCTAGGGCTACATGAGGATTAACGAAGACCAGGCACAGAAGTCCCCGGCTTGATGGCTAGCACGCAGACTTCATAACTAGCAACTGTTTCTGTGTTTTGGAGGGTCCATTATTTCATTTAGTCTCTCAACAACACTAGGAGGTATTTAAGATAGGAAGCCTTAATCCTTGGACGGATTTGGAAACCGAGGCCCAGAAAGTAAAGAAAGGACCTGAGGGACTTAGGGGCTAAGGCAGAGTTAGGAAGAGGCCCCTGACACACCACGACAGCTCCCACAGGGAGCAGGCAAGAGCTCAGCCCTCAGCTTGGGGCTGACAGGGCAAGTTCATGTCATCTTGAAGTGGCCACTAGTTGGGTCAGAGTTGTTCAGGATCCTGAGAAGGAGCCCAATGGGAAGGGTTGCTGGGGCCACTTCTGCTGCCTTCAGTGGGGCGTTGGCATGGTGCAGGCATGTGGTGTAGCTGTCTTCCTTGCTCTGGAGGCTTCGCTGGCCTCCCAAGCTTGAGGCGGCAGGGCTGCTTCCACCAGCCCCAGGGCAACCTCGTCCCCTCTCCCGCAGGGTCTTGCTCCAGGTTACTCACGTGCCACCTCTGTGTGTGTGTCTGCCTGTCTGTGTGTCTGGGGAGCAGGGTTCGCAGGGACACCTGGATACCTCTCCCCAGAAGTGCTGCGGAAGGACCCATATGGGAAGCCTGTGGACCTGTGGGCCTGTGGTGAGTTCATCCCAGGGTCCTTTAGTGTCCCAGGTGCCCATGACCCTGGGCCCCTCTCTGGCCCCTCTCTCCACCCCTCCCTCCATGGCTTCTCCCCACAGGGGGCTGAAGATTCTCCTGGTCCTCTCCCCAGGGGTCATCCTGTACATCCTGTTGGTTGGGTACCCCCCCTTCTGGGATGAGGACCAGCACCGTCTGTACCAGCAGATCAAAGCTGGCGCCTATGATGTGAGTGTCACTCCTCTCTCCAGCCACCTTGTCTGGTCATCCAGCCTCTGGTCCCCTTCCAGTATCTAAGGACACATCCCTTTAGCCTTTCCAGAAGACTTAGGTCCCATTGTCACTCACTTCTGGGTCAGGGGTTGAATCCCAGGGGTGCTTGAAGCAGGTGGTGGTCACAAGGTCCTTAAGGTTTAGGGGCTCAAATTGATGGGATGTATCCCTGGGATCCCAGAGGGCAAAAGCAATACCAAAGCAGAGTTTAGAAGACAGGGGAGGCCTCAAACCATATTTTCTTTCCTATATATCAACAATATCATTACCTGGCATTTCTCTTACACTCTTCTAATTGTCTTACATATGCTATTATATTTAATTTCACACTGGTCTGTGACAGACACAGGAATCAGCTTCATTTTACAGACCAGGAAGCTGAGCCATACAGAGGCGAGGCATCTGTCCAGGTCATATACCTAAGAGATGACAGCTGGGATTTGAACCTACATGATAGACTCATGCATCTGACTGCCTTTTGTGAGGCTGACATCCATGCAGCCACACACCAGGAGTTGTATAGGATACTCAAACCTGGCACCGTCCCTAGGGTGGCCCAGAGGGTCACATGATTTACACAGGTCTCCTGCCCCAGAGGCGGAGGCAAGATGTGAGCCTAAGACTTCTGGTCCTGCAGTCTGGACCCTGACCATGGTTTCCTTTTCCTCTGGCAACAGGTTGATCAGTCAGGGGGTCCTGGCCCTCCCTTGCTCCTCAGGAGCCCTACACCTGGTGATCGATGCCCCAGTGGATAGGTGTTAGAACCCCTGCCTGCTCCCCTGCCAGTCAGGGGCTGGGGGATCGCAGGGGTGGCCTGGGGCAGTCTGGGCAAATCTGGCCCCTCTGCCCCTTCCAGTTCCCATCACCGGAATGGGACACCGTCACTCCAGAAGCCAAGGATCTGATCAATAAGATGCTGACCATTAATCCTTCCAAACGAATCACAGCTGCAGAGGCCCTCAAGCACCCCTGGATCTCAGTGAGTCCTCCTCAGTGGGCACTCCCAGGAGGCCCACAAAGTCCTGCCCTGGCCTTGGTCCTGGCCCTGGCCTCTCAGCTCCAGAATGGGGTTTATGGGGCTTAATGCAAGGAACTCTAGCCCTGCTGTGAAACTTGTGGATGATAGAGAAGTAAGGGATGTCCCAGGCTGGCATCATGCCTAGGCATGCCACTGGCACTGATGAGTTGGAAGCCTTGGGTGGGCTGGTCCTCTAGCCTGCCATCCCTGATGGCCTCTCTCCCCCCTGCAGCACCGGTCCACAGTGGCCTCCTGCATGCACAGACAGGAGACGGTGGACTGCCTGAAGAAGTTCAATGCCAGGAGGAAACTCAAGGTAACAGGTCCCCACCCTCCATCCCCAGAAGAGGGAGTAGCCCAAGGACCGTGAGACTTGCTTGATAGTTATTTTCTTCCCTGTTTTGACAAGCATTTGCTGAACACCTACTGCATGCTAGACAGCAGGCTGGGCTTTGGGGAGCGAGCAGTGAATCAGACCCTGTCCCCACCCTGACCAAGCATCTGGTGGTGGAATGGTCAGAAAAGTAACCAGACATGGCGTGCAGTGGTAAGTGCTGTGCAAGAGCAGGAGGGGAACTTAGCAGGCAGTGGCATTTCCAGGTCTGGAAGGACCCAGACAGGGTCCCAGGAGGCCTCCCTGGGGCCAGTGGCATTTAAGCAGAGACCTGCCCTGTGTAGAGCTAACACAGGTATATGTTTCAGGCAGAGTAGACAGCCTCATAAGCTACTGCCAATGTGAGCACAGCCCCTGGAGGGCCTCAAGTGGCTCCAGTTGGCTGTGGACAGCCCTGCAGGCAAAGCCTGACTGGGCAGGAGCCCACAATAAGGGGGAGTGGCTGAGTCACTCAGAGAGAGAGAGAGAGAGAAAGAGAGAGAGAGAGAGAGAGAGAGAGAGAGAGAGAGACAGAG
>NDGN011558591.1:3532-16639 GCA_002564285.1 Tympanoctomys barrerae | reverse complement strand
CTTGTGAGGCAAGCGCTTAGTTTACTGAGCTATCTCTCTGGCCCCAAGAAGTGTTGTACTGAAAGAAATGTTCTATCATTGGGATCATTTAAGATTTCCCATAGAAGCAGCATATTAAGGTCTGTCATAAATTGTAAAGAAGTAAAACAAAGTTCTACATAGCTGCTTTTATATTGTGACTATGTTAAAACTTTCAAAATAGGAATTAGAAAAGTATTTGAAATTAGCTGAAACTTTATGGAGAATTGCTCTTTGCACTGACCAGCTGGCCAATCTGCCATTACAAAAATAAATGGGAAGAGCATTATAATAACCAGCTTTTAAAATAGTATTACAAACGATGATATTGAATTTAATCTGATCACGTGTTTGTCTGTCTTGTAATATTAAATAAATCCAATTTCACTCCCCATTTCACAGATCTTTCCTGGGCTTCAAGACTGCTCCATAATGCTTGTTGGCTAATTTATTCTCTCTTCTATTTTTTGTTGCATTTGCTGTCAAGATTTCAAATAGTTTTGTGGAAGCATAGTGCATAACAGATACTGTATTATGGAGACTAAATGTCCTATAGAATTTTTAGAACATATAAGGAAACTGTAGCCTTGATGTATGCAAGTGCACATTGTCATTCAGAGTCCGTATGGTGTGGTGGGGTTCAGGTCATCGTCCCGAAGGCAGCGCTTTACAATGGTAAAGCAGGATGATGTTTTGTAGTACACGACCTCGTGTAGAATAGCCCCTTACAAACATAGACACACAGACTACGTAATGATTTTCCCTCTGCTTCACCCATAGGCCAATCGGATTTTGGTCATGGTCCTACATATAATATTTTTCTAGGTGCTAAGATATCATTTTCATATAGCTTAGCTTTTGAGCTGAACAGAGAACGCAAAGATGGGATGGGAGTCAAAAATTCAACATCCAAAAACAAAGACATAGTGTTCTGAGTACAAAGAACACATTTGAGTATGATACACAGCATTCTTGTAAAAATAATTTTAAAAATATTAAATATCAAAGCTATGCAGGCAGGATGCTAACATTCAGATATGAGAATTTTGTTCTGGCTAATTATGCAACACAAACTACGAACATTAATTCTTTTACTTGTTAAGACACTAGCTTCCTCAGTCATGAAGATTTTGCATGTTAAAATGTATGCCGCATTTATGTGAATGATTGTTTCTTTTATAGTCTCAATTTCCTCTCATAAATACCCTATGAACGCTATTATATTTTATTGTATTATTTATTAATCTATTGATCTCCATCATTTTATCTTTAATTCTAAAGGAATGGAATATTGTCTTATAGTGGATACTGTTTGTATGTGCTGCTTATTGCATTTGTAGTTTGACATTTATATATCTGGTCAGTTACAAATCATCAGTACACAATTCAATATGATACCTTGGTTTAATTTGATTTAACTTTCAATTTGTTTTGGCTTTAAATGTTAAGTTAGTTAAATGTGAATGCACAATATTGTAATTACTTCAAGCAAGAACAAATTTAATTTATATTTAAAACTATAGAAGATATATGTTGCTATTTTCCAAACTATAGAAAGATATTGAAAATTATCATCCATTCAAAATTCTACTTTTTGTACCTCCAAGTCACTTCATCAAAAAGCACACCATAAGAGTTTTAAATGAAGAGTCAACATTTGTTCACTTTCCACACAGTAAATGTACAGTAAATCTCTTTTTCAGTTTATAAACATCAGAGATTGAAAACTGCGCCACTACAGCTGGACTCCGTGGCCGGCTTAGCCTGTCCTGGGGTCAGGGCTGGCATTGCATGTGGTGCTAGGGATCGAATGTTCCTTGCTCTTGCCTAAGTGTGCATAAGCAGGTTTTTCACTCTGCTGAGCTACCTCGCAAGCCCCAGTTCTGCTTTTAAAACAAGGAAAAATCGTATACATTTAGACATTGGTGCCGGCCCTGCCCCCAGGAATGCTGAGACAGCCACCAAGGAGAGTGGGTGTGGTGGCGCACACCTTTAATCTCAGTCCTGGAGATGTTGAAAATGGGAAGATCGCTGAGTCTAAGCTTCTCAGTGAGACCCTGTACCAAATACATTTAAAAATACATTTAGGCATAACAAGAAAAAATAAGAAATTTGAAATTTTATGATATATTAATGTTGAAAATATAAGCTGAAAGTCAGGAAACAAAGTCATTCATCAGTGTTTATCCTCCCTTTTTTCAACCCAATTCTGTCAACTTTTTTGTCTATATTTAGAAAAGACTACAAACTATGTCGTGTCCTAACTAAATTTATTCAGGGTGTTGCTTTAAAAAAAAAAACCTCTTCTTACATTCTTGGTATATAATATGGTTTTAACATCCTTACATATGGAAAGTACTCTTCCCAGGTAATTTTAATTTAATTTACTGCTTGATTCCAGGGTGAAGAAATATGCAAATGTTGAAATAATTTACCCAAACTAGTGACCTAATTTCACTGGAGAGATATAATTTTAAACTAGTATAGTCCTGTACTAAAATATTCGATGTTTTTTCTGTAGCCAATGCAAATCTATTTTAAGATGTGTTTCATGACTTGCTCAGAATTATTTCCAAATAGTTCATAATCCAAAAAGAAAAGAAATACATGTATGCATATATAATGGAAGAGGATATATATGTATGTATATATATATATATAGAGAGAGAGAGAGAGAGAGAAAGTGAGAGACAGAGACAGAGACAGATACACAGCTATTATATATTCTCTTTATAATATGTTGTATATTCTATTTATAATATATAAATACTATATATATATATATATAGTATTTAAAGAAAAAAGTTAACACAAGTTATCTAAAATCTAACTGAAGAGGCAACACAACCTGATGCATGTCATCCCTCCTACTCTTATTTGTCCTGAGGAGTGTTTAATGTGAACAAGAATGCTAAACTCTCCCACACAGAACCAGCATTGTGTTCAGATAATACACACTGTAGTCAGTGGTTATAAGAAAAAAAGTTTAACACGGGACACATACTTTATAGGATTATTTTATAATATTCACCGAAATAGCCAAATACAAAAGAGTGCAAGCAATCTGTCCACACGGTGAAGAAACGCAGAAGAAATGCAGCATCCGCAGCACGAAAGTCATGGCATCCAACTGAGACCTGGGTCCCAGGACAATGTCCTGCATGAGTCCAGCTGAAGACTTAGAGCCCACAACAATGTCTCGTGCAAATCTGTATTAAAGATCTGCACTGAGAAGGCTCAAAGGCTAGTAGTGGAAGCTAGAAAATCTGCTATCCACAGGACACATCTTCCCTTCCAGTTCTCTTTTTATTCCACTTATTTTCTTGGAGAAGCTTGTCACACAGGCGTTCATGAGATGAGCTTGGCTGTTTTCATCATTCGAGCAGGTCAGAGTCTCTCTGTGATTAAGGATGGTGGTATTGTTCCTTGGGCGGATGGGGGAAGTTGTTGTCCTTACTTGAGCAGTGCTTCTTGGATCGAGGGCAGGTCCCTCAGCCTGCTGGCACCAATCTTTGTACCACTCATGCAGACTTTCTGGCTTCTACTTTGGCTTTTAGGCCTCCCCAGAGCAGATTCTTCACACAGACTTGCGCGAGACTCATGGAGGACATTGCTATGAGCTCTAGATTGTTAGCTGAAATCAAGCAAACATTGCCATGTGATCCAGTTCCTCGTCTGGGATTCTTTGGGTCTCTAAAGTGTGGAGAGATCTCCCACACTCCTTGGCATTTGCCTCTTTGGGTGAACATTATAAAATTATCTTAGATACTATGTGTCCTATATGAAATCCTTTCCCTTATGAAACCTGGCTTCCCACAGTACATATATCAATACTTTGTTCATTATGCTTTTAAAGCACTGAAATTCAATATTCCTGACCTCTCACTAGAAAAAGACTACCAAAAACTTTGTTGTCAGATAAAGAGCTTTTTGACCCATAGGTGAGTAATACGACCTGTATTTTTAACACTATATATTTCATACGCAGATCATTAGATACATCTTAGGTCAATGGTTAATTGTGTTCAAGTTCTAACTTTCAAAATCATTCAAATGCAGCAAATATCTTATTCAATGTGGACCTCATTTTATATCTTCTATCATATCTCAGGATGTGCGAAGCAGTTATACATACAAACCCACATTTAACGCTTTGAGTGATTCAGTTGTCCTACAGAAATGAAGTGCACCATGAGTTTGAAGGTACCTTTATGATATGTAATCTTTCATGTATCATAATTTAACATAAGTTTTAAAATATACAAGGTCAGAAGTAAAATAAGTTGATACTCTTAGCACTTTTTCATAGCCATGGTAGGTATTCAATATTTAATTTTCCAAGCTGTATCATACATGCCTGTTTCTGAAAATTCCTCTGTGTGTTGCATTGTCCAGAGGAAAATTAATGTGAAATCTGAGTGCATAATAATTGATTTCCTTGGTCAAAGACAATGAATATTTTTTGAAGATTCGAGTACATTGTGCAAGTCAAAAGTATTTTTCCATAATTTTAAATTTTAGTTTGATTTATAGTATTTTTACCTGTTCATCATTAAAACATTCATTATTTCTTGTGCTCCTGATTTAAAATAAGAGGCTTATTAATGTGAATTTACCACCAAGTTAAAGTGACCAAATTCTATTATTTTTGCATGTAATGCTCTTGTTTTCTAACATTTAAATACTTTATCCTAATATTATAATAATAATATGTTTAGTTAGACATCCACAGGGCAGTTCTATGCTTAATGCTGGACCAATCTTTCTCCCTTACAGTTTTCAAGGATAGATATAGAATATGATGGGTATGCCTAAATCTAAAATAAGAGCACTAGCAACAGCACACTGAATCCTGTTACAGGACCCCACCCTCAGAAGTAGGACCTCATTCAAAACTTCAGCACAACAATTCAAGTAGCTCAAAGGTATAAAATCCACAGAAGGCAGAATTCAGTAGGCTTTCTTGCATGGTTCCAGCGGTCCATATGTAGATGGTGCTCTGTCGGCTCCAAGGATGCGTCTTTAGCCATGGGGAACCAGCTCACAATAGATCTTAACTTCTGTTCTTCCATTGGGTATGCTAGCAAGTAATGAATCCACTTCACAGACTCAGTGTGAGTATGTTGTTCCTTTTCTTGAACCCAGACATGAAGATAACCACTGCACAGCTAGCCCATTTCACAGTTTCATGATATTTATTCATGCATTTAATATATACTTTAGGATGTATAGTAGGTTAAAGTATTTATCTTAGAGGTTAACACAAAAATGAACAAAACATCACTGAAGCAATAATAAAGCCCTTCCCTAACATAGCTTACCTCTAATACAGAAATATATTTAGTAAACAATTACAAAATTTAATACATGAAATGATGACAAGTGATAGCATGGATAAAATTAAAGCAGATAAACTGTTAAAAACTAAGACTAATTGTTCAAAACTCAAGAACTAAAATGAAACATTAGTTTATTAGGATAGAGACAGTCTATGTGAAAGGTAACATTGGAGCAGAGATTGAATTAAATTAAGGCACTAAGCAATATGATTATAATAACCTTACAAGAATGTGGATCTCAGTGCTCTTAAAACCACAGAAATAGGGAAGTGTATCCTTTTCTTGGCAAGTTACTAGAAGTCTTTCCTGGTTTCTATGTTACATCTCATTTGTTAGGCTAGAGTTATAGCTGAATGGCACTGTGTTGCCTGGCAAGAACAAGCTCCGGACTTTGATTGCCCATACCCTCACCCCTAAACAGAATACCCTTCTAGAGCCACTATGTGAGATCTTAAAGAAGGACTAAAATAAGACATGTCTATGTCTTCACTTACAGAAAGTAGAAATAAAAATAGATGCTGTGAATTGTATTGCATTTGCAATAATTTGTAGGACAGCAATTGAAATCTAACACACATCACAGTAAGTAGAAGTAAGTTTTTTCTGTAGTAAACACAAAATTGTGGAAGGCAAATTGAGACTGGGAAGTGAATGCCTTCTAAAAAAATCAGGAACATTGTAAAAATAAAAAATATATATTTATATGAATAAACCATTGAGGAAAACATGAGTTTTAAGGATGCTGCTTTTGAGAGTCCAAACATCAGGTGAGAAATCCTTGTTATGCACAATGATACAAAGCTTTTCAAAAGTGTTTCTCCATGTGGAAAGCGAAACTTCAAATGGATGAACATATGTAGCTTAGAAGATTTCTAGGCAAAATGTGGAAAGTGCCATCTGATTATGTTTTTTCTTCTAAATATTGTAAAATGTGGAAGGCAAATCACAAACCAAGAGAATGTAAGAAAAAACAGAAAAAAGGTATTTCTTGATATTTTAAGAAGCATTTACAGAATACTGAAATTCACAAATCTCTTCCAAAACTAGGACATGATAAACATAAGTGCTTGGATGTATTTTTCTGCTATAACCTGAAAAGGTAAAAATATCATTAAAGTAATAAGTCATACAAAGTGTTCATGAAAGGTTATTAATGTTGCTAGCAGGATCTTTGGATCTTCCTTTTTTGTCAATTTTATTGTGAAATGAATAACAATAAGACAGTTTCAAAACAGGTTAATAGAACAGTTACAATAATTAGTACATTGCATATTGTTGTCTTCATAGTAGTTATTCATAGAACAAGATGCAGACATTATACTCTGTCCAAACACTATTGGTACAAGTCTTTCTTCTCATTGAATTAAGAGAAAGCAGCAGTATATCTATCCTAACTATTTTGTATAGACAGATACAATATGGTCCTTCATTTATATCTCTTTTGTTCGTTTAGCTTTGTCAGAGATGGGTATTCCATTGATATCTAAATATTGTAGGTGCATGAATTCAGCAAAATAATCCAATATAGTCCAATAGTCCATAGTAGTATGGGTTATCCATAAGACTGGCAATGTCAGTTGTTGACTTGAGTCTTTTACAGCTCAGCATATTAATATGGTTTTACTTTTTATACCTCATTTTTATATTTTTCTGCTGCATGGTTAAGACCAAGATAAAGTAAGACCTATATAAAAAGAAATGTAACTTTTGTATCTGACAAGTTAGTCAAATACCCTCAGGATTTACCCTGAAACCCTATACCGCCATTTGTAGATCGGTCTTTCCAATTGATCTCAACATTGAAAACTTTGTTCTTCAGCTCTGCACAGGAGTTAAAAAGGGATCATCTCAGAAATTCTATGAGTTGCTTTCTGCTAGTGCTATTTTTCTTCTACAATGTACCATAGGTTTCTGCCTTTAAGGTGGAAACTTTGGAAGGTCAATGGGCCCTGGGGGATCATGACTTATAAGTACCTAAACCCACTGATGAGTTCAGAGTTCAGTTTTCTGTTTGGTGTTTAGCCTGGCCAGAGGAAGGTCAACAGGGGCATGACATGGAGGACAAGCTATGTCATTCCCTGCTTCATCTTTTTGCTATGTTTCCTCACCGTGATGAGATGAGCAATGATCTTCAGCCCAGGTGGTTCCATCAAACTTTCCAGCCAGCTCATTATGAAAGAGAATGATATTTGGAGGGAAATTAGAAGATGATAACTGTCATTTTCTCTCTCTTTTTCTAAGGAAAGGTAAATAGTAAAAGGAAAAAAAATAGCATTGGAAATGACACAAAATTTCACTACACAAAGTAAGAGGAATTCAACAATGATTGCTAAATTGCATGATGTTAGCTTTCAATTAGTTTTTCAGGTCACCAGATATGAACATGTAAGTTTGATTTAAAGAAAAAAACAATAACAAAAAAGTTGTAATAAATTCAAAAGAAAAGAAATAACAAGAATGAAAAAGTAAGGATTACCTGTTCTTTTCAAAAGACCAGCAGAAATCACCAATGCAATTTTCCAAACCATTCTGCCTATATATGTAAATATATCTTTTCCCTATATTTGTTTGTTCTTTTCCACATCTCAGTTCTTCCTTCACATTGAGCAAGTGCTTCCCTTTTCCAAGTATCTATTGTAATTTTGGGATTTTAATTATCCTTTCAGGTTCTCACATCAGCAATATGACAATATGATACTTGCACATGTGGATCTGATTTATTTCACTTACCAATATAGTCTCTAGTTGCATCCAGTTATGTACAAAAACCTCAAATTTATTGTTTCAATGCTGAATAATACCACAGTGTGTAAAGACACCACATCTTCTTTAAGTCTTCCTCAGTTCATGGGTATTTAGATTGTTTCCAAGATTAATCTATGCCAAATTGCACTGCTATAAACATGGGTGCACATATATCATTGTGGTATGATGTTTTCAGTCTATTTGGAAAAATACCTAGGAGAAGAATAGCTGGCTTGAATGTGACCTACAATCCTAGCTTTTTGAGGAATCTCCATACCGATTTCCATAATGGTTGTACCAGCCTGCACTCCCACCAACAGTAGGGAAAGGTTTCTTTTTCCTCACAGCCTCTCCAGGATTTGTTATTGATTGACTTTTTGATGACAGCCATTCCTCTGGTGTAAAATGGTATCTCCAGTATTGTTTTAATTTGCATATTTTGAATGATCACACATGTCACACTTTACTTGTGAAGTATATATTCATCTTAGATGCCAATTTTTGAATGGGCTCTTTGGATTTTGGAGGCCTGATTTTTTAAAAATTCTTTATATGTTCTAGATAAAAGTCCTTTACCTGAAGGACAGTCCACTATAATTTTTCCCAATGCATCTTTTTCTTTTTTTACTTTGTTGGTAATTTCTTTTTATGTACAGAAACTTTAAAAAAAAATGAGTCCCAGTTGCTTCTTTTTTGAAATATTTCCCACACAGGTTGATTTTTGTTTGCGAACTCTGCACCTATCCTTATGTTCTTAGGATTCCTACCTACTTCCTCTTTGAAAAGATTTAGTGTTTCAGTTCTAATATTTAAATCTTTATTTCACTTTGAGAGTGCTTTTGTGCATACTAATAGGCATGATCTATTTTAAGCCTTGAGCATGTGAAAAAACAGTATTTCCAGCACCACTTATTAGAGACTATCTTTCTTCCACTGGATGTGTTTGCCCCTTTGTCAAGGATAAGGTGACTGAGTGTCTGTAGTTGTGTTTGCAGCTTTTAGTATGTTCCATTGATTCTCGGGCCTGAGTTGTTTTTGTTCTTGTTGTCATTTTTGCTGTTCTGGTTATAACACAGTAGCTTTGTAGTATAATTTCAAGTCAAGGATTTTGATGACCCATGCCTTCCCCTTGTTACCTAGTATGGCTTTTGAAATTCTATCTCTTTTGGTTCCAGATGAATTTTAGGAGTGATTTCTTTTCTAGATCTGTGAGGCATATAGTAAAGGCATTTTATTTGGGATTACATTTAATCTGCATAACTATTTTGGGAGTATGTTTATTTCACAATGTTGTTTATTCCTATCAAGGAGCAAGAAATATCATCCCATTTTTGAAATCCTCTTTGATTTCGTTTTTCAGAATACTAAAGTTTTTACTGTATATGTCTTTTACTACTTTTGTGAGAATAATTCCTAAACTTTTCATTTTTGTGGTGTTATTGTAAAAGGTGTGGTTTCCCCAATTTCTCTCTCAGTGAATTTGTTCATTGTGTATTTTTGAGTTCTGACTTTGTATCCTGCTATGCTATTGAGTTTATTTATTAAATCCACAAGTCTTTTAGTGGAGTTTTTGGAGCCTTCTATGTACACTATCATGTCATATATAAATAATGATAATTTCAGTTCTTTCTTTACAACTATTATCCATTTTATTTCTTTATCTTGTCTAATTGTTCTGGCTAATGCTTCCAGAACTATATTAAACAGGAGTGGTAACAATGGTCATCCTTGTCTTACTCCTGATTTTAAATAAAGGCTTTCAAGTTTTTTCATCTAGTATGATGTTTGCTGTTCGTTTGTCATACATGACTTCTATCATGTTGAGGTAAAGAAAATCTATTCCAATTTTCTCTGTGTTTTTTTTTTTTATTTTATAAGAATCAGTGTTGGACCTTGTCAAAAGCTTTTCTTTCTTATATATTGAGATAATCATTTGATTCTATTTTTGGTTCTGTTGGTATGGTGTATTAAATTTATAGATTTGACTATACTAAAGCATCCCTGGGCCAGCCAAATAGCTCAGGAGATTAAAGTCCCTGCAAGCAGGCAGAGGGTTCAATCTCTGGGTGCTGTGTGAGGCTAGCCCCCGAGACTGGGTGTGGTGGTGTGCATCTGTAACCCATCACTTGGGAGGCTGTATACAGGGAGAACACTAGGAATCCCATCTAGTAGTGAGACCCTGAACATCCTGTAGACCCTTCCCTAAAATACAAAAACAACAAAAATATTTTTAAATTCTTTTATTCCTGGGATGAATCACACTTGATCCTGATATATAATCCTCCTCATGATTCAATGCATTCTATTTGCTAGTATTTCATTGAATTTTTGACATCTATGTTCATTAGGGAGAATGGACTCTAGTTCCCTTATTTTTGTTGGGTTTTTCTCTGGTTTTGGCAGAGTAATACTTTCCTTCAGGATTGAGTATGAGAGAAATGCTTCCCTTTCTATTTCATTGAAGAATTTGAGAAGAGTTGGCATTAGATCCTCCCTAAATTTCTTGTAGAATTCTGCTGTGAATCCACCAGGAACTGGGCTTTTCTTTGTTTGTAGATTTTTATTACATTTTCAGTTTCATTGTTTTCACTGGGTTATTCAGAATATTTGTATGATCTTGATTCAGCTTTGGTAGTTTATATATGTATCAAGGAATCTTGCTCTAGGGGGCAGGGCCAGTACAGGGAGGTTAAACCACAGTCCCTGCATCTGCATAAGCAAGTGCTTTAATCCACTGAGATATCAGACCAGTCTACTAACAACGTTTATTTTTAAATATAAATAAATGGATTAATTAATTTATTATTTATTCAGTACTAGAGTTGAACTCAGAACCTTGAGCTTGCCATGCAAGCACTTATTTTACTGACCTATCTCCTCAGTCACCCTTCCATGGTCATAACAGATTTTAATATTCTGTGCTTTCTCTCAGTTCCTGGGATCTTGATTATTATGTGTCTATGATAAGATTTATTTTGATTATGGCTATCTGGATTTCTATATGGTATGTTTATCTGTATATCAGATTTTTTCCATGCTTGGGCAGTTTTCTGACAGTACATCTAAAAATAATCTTTTTTAGGTAATTTGTGTGAACTCCAGCAGTATTGTTGATACCTATTAGTTTTATATTTATTTTTTTACATCACTTTACAGCTGTTTTATTGTTATTTCCTGGTTCCTTGTTATTCTCAAGAGATCATTCCTTTCCTGTTCACTAGCTGCAATTCTATCTTCAAGGTCTGAATTTCTGTCTTCTGTTTCATTCAAGTGGTTTTGCTAGCTGTCAATGAAATTTTTAATATCCTAGATGTTTTTTGAATCTGTTTTATTAATTTTAGTTCATTCTTGTGTTATTCATTTAATGTTTCCATCATTTTCCTATTCTCTGTTATTTTTTATATCAATGTCTTACTTAGATTCACTGAGCAATTTTTCATGACTTTGGTCATTTTCTTTGTTACCTTAGAGACTATTTCTGATCAGTTTTCCCCCATAGCCTGATGGAGTTGTTTCTTTGCTTCATTTGTTATCATCTCAGAAATTTCAGGTGCGTGACTTCCAAGTACTTCTATGACCTTGTCTTCTGAACTTCTGCTTGTGCTAGAGCTCTTAGATTGCCTTTTGCTCCTTCATTTTGTCATTTTTTTGAATCTCCCCATGTTCTCTCTGACTGTGAGGCAATGAGAGGGGTGCAGGGTGTGCATGAACAAGGCTCTCAGAAGTGTGGGAGGGCAGGGTAGGCTCACCAAAGCTCCTACTGTGTGGAGTTTAATGTGGTTTCCACCTCATTTAGGTGAGGGAGGCAAGCTGAAGTTGAAGAAAGACCCAATGAAGAAGAGTGAAGGCCAAAGTTCTGCAAGGCTCTCTTGATGCTGGGTCGGCACAGGGTAGGGCTTCTTAGTGCTCCTTCAGGTACCTGATGCAGTCTTCCAGGACATTTGGTTTCAGTTCCCGTGGCAGTCTCCCAGGTCTCCCAGCAGTCTTCACAGTGAGGGTGGATGGCTGGGTTCAGCAAAAATCCGGTAGGACACTTGGAGAGACAGCTGTAGTGCAGGACAAGGGCTGTCAAGTCTCCTTGGAAGTTTTCAGGGCAAAGACTAGTGGCCAGGGCTCAACAGAACTCTGACAGGATGGTTGTGCATGCTGGGATAGCCTAACATGTCTCCTTGGCTGTCTTCAGGTTGAGAGCAGATGCCCAGGTCTCAGTGGAACAATGTTGGATTGTTCTGTATTTTTTGTGTAGAAGAAACAAGCATAGGTGAATGTCAGTGAAGTGGGACTGTCCAGCTGCCCCCTTGGCCATCCAGCTCTCCTTACTTTATTCCTGGCAACACCAAAAACAAACCAACTCAAAGCAAATAAAAAACACTGGGCTGCACCTTCTCTAATTGTTTTCATCTTTAATCTGTACTGGTTTCCCAGAGTCTCACCAATACCTAAATTGAATAAATTTATGTTTACTGACAGAATAAGAACAAAACATACATTATTAGCTGAAGTACTGAGATTTATTCCTAACTTCAGCATTGCAGGTGTTGTTTGAGCATTTGAAAATTCTTGTAGAATTTCCTGTAGAAGCATGAAGAACAGCATGCACAGAGGAAATATGAAATGACACATTTGATGTTATCACTGCCATCATTCCTCCTATGTTGTATATTTCTCAAGCTACATATTTTAGAGATGGACTACAGCCATCATTTCAGTGTAAAAAAGAAACACAAAACATAATGCATGTCAAGTGAAACTATTCAGAAACAAGTATACCTGACCTAATTATCTGGATTCAGTTCACTGAAAAATCACTCTTACTCGGTGATTATAACTTTTATTGGCAAATGTTTGCAGTAGCTAATAATTAAATTCCCCATGGGAAGTTGGTACATGGAGATGAAATATCTTAATTATTTTTTCTTTTTCTTTTTTTTTTCTTTTTGGCGGAAATGGGGATTGAACTCAGGCCCTTGTGCTTGCCAGGGAAGTGCTTATTCCACTGAGCCAT